>JAEQML010065630.1:0-20756 GCA_016904865.1 Pissodes strobi
TTATTATTTTTTTAATTTATTTTATTATTTTTTTAATTACATATTTTGCTTTGGCGTAATTTTAAATAATTTAAGGTAGGTACTTTTGAAATTTTTATATTCTATAAAAATATTTTATTTTGTTTTTTGTATTAAGTGGAAAATTGGAGCGTATTAATAATAAAAAATCGTAAAATTATTTCTTATGAGAATATGGCCATGAACTATTACTCAAACAAGTTGCTTACTGCAAATATAAAATATACCCAACTTTTAACCAATTAAAACATTTATTTAATAGAGAACATCAACAATTTATAATCATACTACGTGATACTATAGGAACTTTGATGGAAAAACTCCTATTGGAATTTTGCTTATAAAAAAGCACACTCAGCAACTTGTTTGAGTAATAATTCATGGCCATATTCTCGTAAAAAATTTTTTTACTATTTTTAATTTTTAATACAGGCTCCAATTTTCCACTTAATGCAAAAAACAAATAAAATATTTTTATAGAATATGAAAATTTCAAAAATACCTACCTTCAATTATTTAAAATCACGCCAAAGCAAAATATATAAAATAAAAATAATAAAAAAAAATAAAAATAAAAAAAAACACATACTCATATTAATAACGCCAATAACATCTGAAAAACGATAAAAAAAAATAAAGTTCGTATTTAAAAAAAGACACTTGAAGACGAAACGTCGGATCTCAAACTGTATATCATCATTGGATAGAGCTGAAAAAGTGGCAATGCAAAAGTGCAATTAGATTTGACATCCGTTTTTAAATGAGCCCAGGAAAACAATAAAACGATTTTTCAAAATTTCGGTTTTTTCCGGATATCTCCGTAAATAATCGGAATTTTAAAACTTTCTAAACTGCATATTGTTAGGCACTTAAATGCGCAATTTTGCCTTAATTTGACCGACACTGTATCTCTTACGGTGTTCGAGTTCCCCATACATAGACACGAATTCGAGCCACCATGTACATGGCCATACCAGCAGAATTGTCGCTGCTGTATTTCTTCTACTATGTTGGTTTCCAATTTCATTTGTTTCCTTATTAGATCGTTGCTCACTTTCTGCATTCTTGAAATACCTGCTGATCTTCGCCAGTAGTCCATTTCCACGGCTAGGAGTCTATTCTCTATCCGTTTGGACAGTTGCCAGCCCTCACAGCCATATAGTAGTGTTGGTTTAAAGAGAGAATTATATATTTGGTGTTTTCTTTCTATTGAGACGCTCCTAGACCACAGGACTGAGTTTAGCGCTCCAACTACTTGCTTTGTTTTTATAATGCGTTCTTCAATTTCCTTTTCCGTGCGTCCAGAGCGCTCTATCTTTGTTCCCAAATATATATAGTCGTCGCATCCCTCTATATTCTCACCCGTGCTAAGTAATAAGTCACGGCGCTGGCCTCCCACACCAAGGTACTTGGTTTTTTTGAAATTTACTGGTAGTCCCCAACTTTCATATTCTCTAAAGAGTCGCCTGGTCATAAATTCCAAATTGTCGTAGTCTTGTGCCACTACAACCTGGTCGTCCGCGAAATGGAGCGTATAGAGGGTTGTTAAGTCGTCTACCCGCATTCCTATTCTTTCACATGATCGTCTCCATTTTACTAGCGCTCTATGCAGGTATATCTTAAACAAAATTGGTGACATGCAGCAGCCCTGCCTAAGACCTTTCGAGACTGGAGAGCTTTCGGACAATGTATCACCAATCTTAATTCTGGACGAGGAGTTATTGTACAGCTGTTTTATGGCTTTTATTATTGTATTGTTGATGTTCGATTCTTCAAGTACTTGCCATAGTTTTGGTATTGGTACATTGTCGTAGGCTTTTGTAAGGTCAACGAATAGTAAGTAAATTTCTCTATTTGTGGCTACTTTTTTTTCTGTAAGTTGGGCAATACTGAATATATTATCGGCGCATGAGCGACCCGCTCGAAACCCTGATTGTTCCTCTATTTCGTATGGTCCATATTCTTCTTCTACCAAGTTCCTAAGTATTTTCCCGTAAATTTTACTTAGAGTGCTCGTGACCGATATGCATGTTTAGTTGTTACAATCGTCCCTTCGTCCTTTCTTATGGATCGGTGTAATCCATCCGTCCTTCCAGGTGTCTGGTATTTGTTCTCCATTCACATAACGCTCGAAAGATCTTCTTAACAGAAGAATTAGTTTTTTTGAACCCGCTTTGATTAATTCAGCTGGTATGCCATCGGGACCGCTTGCCCATTTTTAATTGACATAATCGCCGATGTAACCATTTTTTCTGTTAGTCCCCCTCAATATTGTACCTTCTGGGTGAATCGGTCAGGTACTGAGGCCGGTGTTCTGCCAGTTCATCAGAGTAGTGTTTCTTCCACCTATTAATATCAATCGGGGAAATATTTGATTTATTGGTGGTATTCTGTCCAAGTGATCTAACAAATCTCGGTACTTCTGATGATCTTGTTTCGCCCATATGTGTGTTTAGTACCTGACATTGTCTATCCCATGTCTCATCTTTGTTTTTATTAATCATCTGCTTGAATTTTCTTTGTTCTGTTCTATAAAGCCCTCGATCTTCGTCACGTCCTGTATGGATACATTTTTTGCATGCTTCCTGTTTCCGCTCTTTTTGCATTTCCAGGTCTTCACTCCATGTTATGAGTTTATTTCTGTTGTTTAGGTCTTCTGTTCCAAGCGCTTCTAAGGCTGCTGACTGTATTGAGTCAACTATATGTTCATATAAGGCACCTGTTTCCTGAGACCCCCAGTCTTCGTTAAGCTTCTGGTTTAGACGATTTTGGTATAGCTGTCTAGCACTTTCTTGATACAGACACTTTAGGTTATATTTAGTACACTTCAGCTTAGTTTCTTCCGCACTTGTACTCTCAGTTTTTATGGTGTTAAATGAGATTTCAAAGTTTGCTTTAAGCAGAAAGTGATCAGATCCGCATCACCTCTGTGTACCCTGACATCATTTACTTTGAATTTTATGTTTTGCTTTATAATAATATAATCTATTAATTTCCTTAAATGTCTTGTATCTTGATGCCAAGTTTATTTGTGGATGTTTTTGTGTTGATAGAAGCCGTTGAGAATTTTCATATTGTACAGGCTGCAAAGACTAATAAGCCACTCACCATTTTCATTCAGCACTTCTTCGCCATGATTACCGACCACGTTGGAATGCATCCTCTTTCCAGTTCTGGCGTTTAGGTCTCCTAATATAATCAATTCTCTCTCTTTTTCTATTTTGGCAATCTATTTTGGCTTCATCTAGCTGACTATAAAATTCATCTTTTTCTCCCACTAGGACATCTTCGTTGGGAGCGTCGACACCCACGACCGTTATTTTGTGTCCATGAAGAGTTAAATTCGCTGTTATTATTCTTTCGCTTACTGCCTCCCAATTCGTTTATTTCTGTATCGCTTGTCTCTTACTATGGATACACCTTTGCTGGCTCTGTTACTTTTTGGGCCGCCACTAAAGATATGTATGTAGTTTTCTTGTTGTTCAATGCCATTTCCTTTCTTTTTGGTTTCTGTCAGGGTCGCTATGTCTATCTTCATCTCTATAAGACCTCTTTCTACATCTTCTAAAAAATCATTTTCCTTTTCCGTTGCTTGTGTCTTCGTCGTGGACTTCCGCCCGAGTTCCGAGGCTGGCTTCTGAGATTTTGGGCTGTTATTAGATGTTTTCAAGATGCCGGATTGCTATTCCTGCGATCCAGCCCCCCAATCATGGAGGACCGGGTAATTTTTAGTCAAGGTTGTCTTCCTTTAGACCTTCTACTCCCTCTACAAGGCAGCAGCTTGGCGTATCCTGACAGGAGCCCTTACAGGGTGCTATCATCCGGGCCAGATGAACCCTGGTTTTTTAATGAGGTTGTTACTCCTCCCCTTCACCCTTTTCCAACCTGGCTTAGGGCAGGCTTTGGCGGGTTTTCATTCATGTATACTGAAAATAATAAAGAGCCGTAGATTCATTTCTGAAAACAAAAAGATATTGTATACGGTGTTTGAGAGTCGATTTTCGTAAATAGTAACAATTACCGCAAATTTCATAAGATTGAACTCTTCGGAGAAATATTTCGTAGATACCACAGTCGAATCGCTTGGTTTAGTCAACAAATAGTGCCATCACTATTTCATTTCCATCCAATCTTTTGTACGCTCTGTATAAAAAAGGGCAAAGAGCTGGAATGGTACATTTTTTGGCTTTAAACGCCATGTTGAGTTTTAGAAATGAGATTATTGGAAGAAATGCGCAATTCGTTTAAGAAGAATTTTCAAGAGGAGAGATATAGGACGATAATTTGCAATGCCTTTGGGGTCGCCATTTTTAAGCAAGCAAACAGCTTTTGATAATTTTCAAATATCGAGATATGCAGATTCAGAAAATCAAAGAAAGTTAAGGGAGCCGGAGCACTTAACTGGTGAGTGCAAGTTTTTATAAAGCAAGAAGAAAAATCGTGAGCTCCACTTGAAGTAATATTTTTTAATTAGTCATTGTTTTGATTACTTCACTTTCTGTAACTTTCAATAAGTAAATTGATTTATCAATTTAAGGGATTATAATATCTGGAGAATGTAAATAATGTTATTAGAGGTTGACTTAAGATGATTAGAAATATTAACAAAACATATGTTAAACTGATGCAAACCGTCAATTGGATTTAAATATTCCATATTTTCTTTTCCGATACAATTGATTGTATGGATTTTCTTACTCTTATATATTTTATAAAACTCAGAAGTAATTTAATTATGCCCCATTTGAAAATGCAATTTGCTTAAGTTTTTAGACTTGCGTTATTATTATGAAAATGGTTTTTAAACAGTATTTAAGAATCTTGATAAAAGATGCAAATGTATCATCAATATTTCCTAGTGTGGTATATAAATCAAGTCATGTTTCTGAATCTGAAGGTTTGTGAAAGAAACAGTTTTTTTTTTGAAAAAATCTAGAAATATTTGTTTTAGTCGGATTATTCTCGTAAGAAATTTCAATCGTTTGGAGCGTGTGATGGGAAAGACTTTTATCAGGGATATTATGCTTAACCACAATTCATTAAAATTGCTACAAAAAGCGGCATGGGAACATAAACACTAGTTGGAACACTAAAAAGAGTTAAAAACGCCTATTAATTCGGACGCTTCAACTTAAGAACGCCCCCTCCACATCCAGGAAGACAACCAACATCACCTCCCTGTTTTCCAGTGTATCCTCCACCCTCTTGACCAGCTGGTGGAGTGCTGTTTCTGTTGACTTACCTGTCTAGTAGGCATACTGGTCGGGGTGCAGTGGGCTGTTTACCAATACACCGTCCTTAATATGCCTGTCCACAAGTTTTTCAAGTGTCTTAAGTTCAAAGGACATAAGACTTATGGGTCTTAGGGACTTTGCCGTATCCTGTCCTGTTTTCCCAGGTTTCGGTATAAACGTTACCCTAATGTGTCTCCAGGCTTTTGGTATATATCCAAAAGCTAGGCTGCTTCTTAGAATGCTGCAGAGTATCCTGTACATTAGTTCAGTTCCTTTCTCTAACATTATAGGGTAAATCCCGTCCATTCCCGGGGATTTGTATGGTTCGAATGTGTTTATTGCCCACTCGATTTTCTGATAGTTATTCACTTCCTTCGAGGTCTGCCAGTCTTCCCTGGACGCCCTTCGTGGTTCTGGCTCAGTCCATCCCCCTTGAGCATGATCTGCAATCTGTGAGCCGAGAAAGTGAACCCTTAGGAGTTCCTTGGCCGTTTCCTCTCCCGTATTGGTATATTCGCCAAGATCATTCTTTAGCGAATTTATTGGGGTTTGGGAACCTCTTGAGAGAATTCTTTGGATTCTAGCACATTTTTGAGGGTTCTCTATCTCCTCACAGTACTTCTTTCACGACCTTCTCTTGGCTCCCCTCAGCTCTTTGTTGAACCTGGTCAGTGTAGTTTTATATACCTCCCATTGATCATTTCTTTTGGCTTTGCTAAAGCCTTTTCTGACCTGCCTTCTTAACTTCGCAAGTTCCTCGCTATGGCACATTCCTGGTGGATTTCCTTGTTGTAAGAGGACAGTTGTCTTGGAAGGCAGTGATGATTGCGTCATTGAATTGCTCCACATTTATCTCTAAGCCTTCCGTGTTCCTTATCGTCTTCCTGATTAGCGGAAGTCTGTACTCTAGGTTGGCCGCATATGCTTCCCAGTCCGTCTTCCGAGGATTTCGATAGGTTGTAGCTGTTTTTTCCGCTCTTATATTGCATCTGATGTATCTGTGATCCGCACAACTTACCTCATCAGATACATGCCAGTTTGTGACGTAATTACTCAAATAGTTTGAGGCTAGTGTTACGTCTATGACCTCCTTCCTAACAGTGCTAATGAAGATAGGTTTGCTCCCTACATTAATTATGTCTAAGTTATACTACAATATATTAAGTAATGACTCGTCTCTATTGTTGGTGTTGGTGCTTCCCCAGATTGTGTGGTGTGCGTTCGTATCGCAGCCGATGATCAGCTGAGTCCCATTTCGCCCACAGTGTCTCACCAGCTCTTCCACACTCCTGGTTGGTGTTGACTCAGGATCATCGTAGGGCAGGTAGGCCGATCCGATTATAATATCCCTTGGCACGGTACCCTCAGTGATCCTGATTTTGGCTGCCGTCAGGTCCCTGGAACAAAAGAGAGTTAACGGCAGTATATTAATATATTTTTTTTTAATTAGTATACAGGTCCGAGGCGTGTCGCTGGATCTACTTTAAATCAGTACCCCGTCGATTCCACTCAGACCTGTGATTTTCCCGTGTCTAATCCACGTTTCCTGTATCAGGGCAATTTCTGCATCCCTCATAGCAACTGTAAGGCCTGCCGAGGCCGCCTTACAGTGCTGGAGGTTGATCTGAATTACCCTGATGATTTTGTATCCCCGTGGTCCATATAGTTCCCACGAGTAAGGGGGAAGTAAATAGTCCACTCCTGCGGAGCCCCCTACACCGGAGTAAGGCTGGCTACTCTGGGATTGTGCCCGGTTTCCCAGAGACTCCGTTTGAGACGGTGCATCCCCCACCGCCATGCATCCATGGATCGCTTTACACCTTGGGTTGGGTCTGTTTTTTGAGCTGTCCTTAGCTTCTCCGCATATGCGGCTACTGAGCCCCCCCCCCCCCCCCCCCAACGACAAGGTCTCACAGCTCTTCGGGGGGGGGGTTGAGGGGTTAATTTTAATTTAAATAATTGAAATAAAATTATTAATTGATTAAAATATTTTAACTTTTTTGTAGTACACCTGCAAACAATATTTCTGAAATGACAATTAAAGTAATATTCTAAGGTTGAATCGACATCAATTAGGAACTCAATTTTAGGTAAAAAATATAGAGCATCCTATTTTAAAAAGTCAGATGTGTGTTGCCCATCTTTTGTGAAACACCTTGTATAGTGCGGAATAATTTTGAAATATGTGCCTTTGAAAACTATGAAACTCTTGTATCGTCAGTTTTTTTTTAAATCTTACAGCTAACGAGATAACAAATAGTTACATATTACTGTATAGTAATTGTTATAATATTAAACGGTTCTATACTTATTAGATTATATGTATTGTCTCTAAATTACATATTTTAAATATACTTTTAATACGAACTAGTGCTAAAAAATTATTAGATGCAGTAGATTTTAATTTTAAAGATGAAAGAAATCGTAATATAGTGACGAAAGTAGGTAAATCTGAAATTACTGTTTGCATGACTACTTAACCACTCACATAATTTATAATTAACTTCAGCTTCTGTATATCAGGTTTGCCTTACGAATTAATTAATTACACTTTCCTGCTTTTTGTGGTAACACATTAAAATATGAATAACTTATTACCTAGATATGAATTGTATGTAAACTAATAACCATATGGATATTGTATTACGGTAGAAAGCAAAAACATCGAAACGGTTATTTCTAATTAATAATATGGTTCATGCTTAGATAAAAGGTAACGGATTGAAAATATTTTTCAGCATTTTGTGAGTTTAATTTGTTAGCACAAAGCACAAGCCGCATCATGTCTCAAATATTTAATTTTTTTGCCAAATACTTATTGAGTTCTGCATAATAGATTTTCTTATTTTTGCCTTCTAAAACAAAATTGTTATAACCACTTATTTTACAACGATCGACTTGTCATTTACTATTTTAATTTCTGAGCGATTTTTTAAAATAAGCTACTAAGACTTATAGTCATAAGTTGAGAATTCTATAGCACTATGCCAGATAAGTCATTTTGTTGCATGGTACCACCAGTCAGATGCATGGTTCCAAACTGAGGGGTAAACGAAGCTAATATAAGTGGACTACAGGTATTCTAATACTAACGTGCAACGATGTCTTAAAGCGAAGCTTTCGGTTAAGGGAAGCTTAAAATTTAGTAAATTGATGCACCGAAATTTTAAAATAGCTTAAGCGTGACTTTGCTAAGGGCTTAAAGCGTCCTTATTTTTAAGAACAGGATATGCGTATGCCCATCATCGGGAAATTAATAAACCAACACGACCTGTCAATCGAATAAACTCAACTATCATCACATACCAAAAGTTCTAGATGGATATTTGATATGTTTAAATATTATATTATTTAATCGCATCTAAAAAATATAAAAGTAAAAGATCTTAGCAAAATTTTGACATCATATCACTGTAGCGTGATAAATGCTACGAAACCCCATAATACAGTTTCTTCCCTTATACTAGTAGATTTGTCTTGTTAACCCCTTTGCAAGGGGGTGGAATGGCACTGCTACGAGGCAATTTGCCAGCACGCCTCTCTTCCGGCGCTTAGTGAGAGGCAGGGCCGCCCTCTTGCATAATTTACACGTAGTTGAGGGGACTATTTGGTAGGAACCTCCAGTAAAACGGGCCTGTTTTCCTAGAACAGACACTGCACAAATATAAGCTAATGAACTGCACGACTGAGTTCTTATGCAAGGAGGTTTTCGCACACTGTAAGTAGATATAACCTCTTTCTCTCAGAGACTCCAAATCCCCGCAGGATATACCCCCGACCGCAGGCCACACTACCACGTACGGAAATAAAGCCTAGAGTCCTAGTAGGAATCACCCTCCACTACGCGAACCACCCCTTGCACCTTCCAGCCGGCACGACTTCCCAGACTGCCCCCCAAAAGATTAGAACACGTTTTCTAAGCAAAAGATTCCACAATCCATGCCGAATTCTGTAATCCGTTTCCAACTTATTCGACGGCAGGACCGAAAGTGCACTAGTAGATTTATATTGTCGATATTCTCGTTACCTTACATCCGAACGCACCCCAATCAGTATCGACGAATGAGTTCTGAAGAGTTTATGGTCGGCTTACGTGTTCGAACATTCTCTTGATGGACGCCTAAGATAATTTTGGCAATTCACGATGACGAGGCCATTAGTAGCTAAATTCCACGCAAAAGAAATGATCGTGAGTCGGCCAACCGAATTTCGATATTTACCCCCTATACGGTCTATCGAAACGCTTGTAACGCTTTTCTTTATTATTTTTAAAAGGTTATGTTTGTTTCTTTTTGTAAATGTGGGTTAGTTTTGTTTGGTTGCGCCCTAGAGCGAGCGAAGAGCGTGCCTTGAACGCGGACTGAAGGAGAACAAAGACAAGTATTAACACTGCGATACTGCGATACCATCGTCGTTATTTTCGTCCAACAGGTCCATGTCCTGCCTTAAATTACCGTGAGATAAATTGGCAAACATGCTGCCATATATATTTTTTCCTAGTACTGGCTGTATCGTCTCGTAAATGTATTTTACATAAAGTGAGGTTACCCTTTTTTTCTGAAATGGTATGTTGTACACTAGTGTTGCGATATTAGATAAGTAGTTAAAATTATTTATAATTTAACTAAGGTCCCTCATCGAGGCTGAACTTCTTTCCTCGGCCTGTTTTTTGCTGACCGAAAGAGTTTCTCCGATTTCGTACCGGCCATCTGAGGTTTTCTGTCGAGGTAATACTGACCACATGGCGGGAAAGATAGCTTCGCAGGAAGCGCCAAAGCCCTAATGGGGACCACCCTGCTATTTGTGGGAGTAGAGGACTAGCCACCAAGCTCTGCCAGTGGATTAGTAGATAATTACCTTTTATTGCCTCTGAAACCATTTATGATCGTTACTTAATTAATTGATACAGACTTTCTTCATTATCGTGTCAGATATTGTCTCAGATATCGAATGCCTAGCTAATAGGATTGTAATTATTTGACTTAACCTTTATGTATTCCGTACATTTACTTAAATGCTACGCCCTTACCATAATTCACATAATTACTTACCGTATTTGTTTTATTGAACTTACCGTTAAATGACTTTAGGTCGTCTATTATCTTGTACCGTATTTACTACTGTTTCTTATCATAAATGGATTTAGAAATACTTATTTTCTTCATTATCATATCGGATATTATCTCGGGTAGCGAATTGTTTTGCTAATGTTATAGTAATTATCTGATTTATTCTTGTATTGCTTATACCTATTTAGACGCTGCGCTTTTACTGTAACCTGCTACAAGGCTCATGACAGGCAGTTTGTTAGAGCGAACGGTTCTGATTCTGATTGCAGATTAATTACCAGTGGAGTTCCACAGGGCTCTCTTCTTGGGCCTATCCTCTTTCTAATATACATTAATGACATCACATACCTAAATTTCCCTCTTGGCTGACGACACAAGCATAACTTGGAGTGATTCTAATACTTTCTCCCTACACTCTAATATCTCCAGCGATCTCCTCACAATCAAAACTTGGCCTGACTCAAATTGGCTGTGTTTCAACGTTGATAAAACGGTAGCCTTATCTTATAAAACAACCTTACAACAACATTTGCTACTTCACAACAGCAATATTAAATACGTTGAATCGGCTAAATTCCTAGGTTTAAATATTAGTGCCAACCTTAAGTGGTCCGCACATATTGATTCTTTAACAAGAAAACTATCTTCGGCCTGCTTCGCAATTCGATCAATTTCGAAGGAACTAAATTTGTCTACTGCCAGGCTCACTTACTTCTCTTTGTTTGAATCTCATCTTCGCTACGGCCTTCCTTTTTGAAGCTGCTGTAACACCGAGCAATTTCGTACCATTTTTAAACTTCAAAAGAGAGCAATTTGTTATTTTTTTGGTCTTAATGGCAGAGCTCATTGCGAATACTACTTTGGAAAATATAAAATTCTTACGCTTCCTGCTTTGTTTATTTTAGAAACAACTTGTTTACTACGCAAATATCGAACCATATTTCCCGAAAGGCCACAACATGAGTACCCAACAAGAAATTCGAGTCAGGACATCTACGTTCCTTTTCCCTCTTGTGAATTAACAAAAAATTATATTTTTTATAACTCCAAGAAGTTATACAATACACTCCCGCTACATCTTAAATCAATCCCTACATTTGCTAAACTTCGTGAAAAAATGAAAGCTCACCTACTAGAAGACCTTATTATTCTATAAATGAGTTTTACGTGGATTATTTTTTTTTTCTCCATTAATTTCAATTAATCGTTAATCGTTATTAAATTTTTCTATTTGGGCATCATGTGCGGCGGTGAAGAGAAGTTTATAGAAGGCATAGGATTATCTTTTTGACGAATGAGTGGTTTCGCGGGTATACAGGAATTACACTAAATTTTCCAGGCTATCAATTTTTGTCATGTTTTGTTTGCTTTCACTAGGTATTTCAACTTTGCAATCTATGCACATTTTTCGAGTCAAATTCACCGACATGACCTTCCTTATTTTTTCCAACAGCACGCTTCGCTTTAATGTCTGTTTCATATTTTGATAACACTGAGTTTCTTTACCCTATGTTTTGTGTACTTCCTGTGAATTTGGTTTAACTGCTTATGATGTTCTGTATATAGTTTTTTTTGATAAATCGTGACCAATTTCAACTTGAAAATTGCTTGTTGTTCTATTTTTATTGTATATATTAAGTTTTGTTTTGTTTTGTATTTGCTCTACTATGGTTATTTTATTTATTTAATTCGCTTTGTCCATAAAATTTATTGGAATTTTTCTGTGGCAATAAAGCATACTTAACTTTGACAGTGTACCGTCTTACTTATCTGCAACTTTAGCTTCTCGTCTTAATGCAGGTCCCGAAATGAGCTCACTTCGATTTCCTCTGTAGATAATCACCGACTATATATATTTTCTTCACAGGTTAAATCATTGATTTAATATATTTATATTAATTGTTTGTCTATTGAAATTATCGCTGCCATGGGATTAATTTAATATAATTTCGTTAGTAAAATAATTCTTATTTATGCTCTTTTGTGATTAACTACGTTTAGTCAAACCTTTCAGTATGCAGATTTTAGTTAGAACTATTTCAAAAATAAGAGTTGAGCAATATTAACGTTATAGGACTTAGATTAAAACTTAATAATCTGATAATTCGGATGATATATATTTTAGAGAACCTTCTCATTATTTTATGCGCGATAGCATAACCTCAACTTAAGTTCGGATCTAATCAATTGTCCTTTGTGCGGTTAGGTATGTGAAAGTTCTTATTATTTAAATAAATAGCTTAATTGGAATCCTGATTATTCCTGATGTTTATTTTGGTAAGCTGAATTTGAAACTGAATTGAGTTCATGCATTTTATCTTCAGATTTCACGATATTCTTATACAGAAAATGTTTCTAAATGTTACTGCCTTGATTTCAATTCTCGAAAATCAATAAATTTAGTGGCGCCTTCGCCTAACTGGCAACTCTACGACTTAGTAGAGTATCAAGAGCCCTTGCAAGTTTATTTCCTACTTTTGTCAAAATGCCAGAAAGGCAAGGCATAATTCATATGCAAGAACTATTTTATAATGTGGGAAGACTCCCTCGTGTCGTAAGTTCGGCACGAATGACGTGGAATAGATGAAGATGAAACAAGGTTATCCAATGCTTGGTTTGAATTGTGAATAGGCCGGTATCAAAACTCCCCTCGTTAATCTTCCTCTTTGCTTTCGTTACCATTCGCCGTATCACACATTTTGTAGCTTTGATATCATGTTCACCAGCGCCGTACCAGGTAAAGCGCGCCTAAAGAAGTTGTTCCACTTCAACAATTAGCTTACTTTCTTGAAACGATAAAGTAGCAATTTTTCACCAAGATCTATCCTATCTCCCTGTCTCTTCTATTTGTATCACCTTATTCCATCTATTTTTACAGTGAAACTACTTGAAGAGGAAGATGAGTACGACCATTTTATACCTTTTATAATAAGTCCCTTAAGAGACTCATAACAACGGTCATTTCTAGCCACTCGAGTGACTTTATATGGCGCACCATATCTTAGCCCTGTTTTCTTGTTGATTTATTTTCGGTCTTTGTCTGACCCAGACCAAAGCAGCAAATCACCTAATTAATTTGTATATAGTGAGTTTCTTCTTCGAGCATCAAAACGTTTTTTCATACTCTCGGACTGTTGTTTCATTTTTTACTTGCCACTTCAGCATCATTTTCCCTATACGTAATAGTATTTTATCTGATCTTGAATAAGATTGCCTAAAAGTTCACTTTCAAACCCAAACATTAACCTACGGGGCGTAAAGGACGTAGCACTGTTTCCAGCATTATAGATACAAAGAACAACGTTCGGTATCCTTTCATAACATTATAACTCATCCTGAATACTGCAATTAATGGCATGCAAGGGATTACGATTACACAACTTGACCGTTGGATCCATGAAAATATGAAAATTGTTGAAAGCAGTACTAAGAAATGCTTTTTCATAATACCTCTCTGAAAACCATCATTTTCGACGTCTCTGTAGAGCAAAGAAAGTAAGTCTTTTCGGTCCGAGCACGGGAAAAAATTTCCCGGTGCCTAATTAGGGAGCGGGAAAAGTTTTCCCGCTCCCTGATTTTAAGTCACATTATTTAGTCACAGAATAAGCCTAAAGTATAATAAATTGGGTTAAAATTATACAGCGATGCAGTCTACAAAATTAATCTAGTACATTTTAGCGTCAATAGTTTAATTTTAAGTAAAATTATTTTATTTATTCTGACCTTACTTGTCACAAATACTTCAAAATTAGCTGCCTGTTCAATTACAACAAAGCATACAAACACATTTCCATAGCAACGCTTGATGAATATTAGATAAATACCTGTCTTGCTTGTCTTGCAAGTTTGACCACGGCACATATACAAACCAGCAATATCACATCTTCTTTTTTCGCATCTGCGCAAGTCCGCGCGCAAGATATTCCTTGGTAGGAAATCCGTCAAACTGCCGCCAGCAGCGTCGTGTTTTTACGACTGGTTTATTTTATTGCTATTGGAGTTAAATCGAAACCATAGGCGTGTATTTGTCAAATATTTGACATTGTGAGAGACAAACGTTGTTTATGACATTGTGTAATGCAAAAAGCCATGGTGTTTAAGCAATAAGAACTTGTACAAACCAGAGATATTCTTCTAAGAAGAATTTCTTTAGATTTCCTGCTCATACAACAAGGAATACATATATTTCATAACCCATTGATATTTGAAATTTTATATTACGGCTCTGTTAAAGGATAATCATACTTATATATTTCAAATCCAGCCCTGACTTTTCCTACCCAACTGACATTAGCAAGGTCAAATTTAATTTTTCGCCTGACAGGTCGAGTAATATTGCTGGTTGTTATATGTGCCGTGGTTTGACGTTTGCTTTCATTTGAATACAAAATGTATTATGACATGATTTTGGATACGTAAAATTATAATAATTTTATGTTTATGTCTTGATTTCAGAGAGGTATTATGAAAAATATCGTTCATTACACGTCCAGAAACAGCTTTTCCTGTGCTTGCACGACTTCCGGTGTTCGGCTACGCCTCACACCAGAAACTGTCGTGCGCGCACCGGAAAAGCCTAGTTTCCGGACTGGTAATGAAATATACTATTATTGAATTGCTAATGATGCGTTTTGGTGCTTCAGACATACTAAACAAATCATTTAAATCATGTATGTACTTATTTTCGTTTGTTGTTTTTGGTGGGTCGGGCAAACATATGTTTTGCAAATGAATCTTTGCATATTACATTATTCTTAAAAAATTTTCCATTTTTTCCACAAACAGTGCACTTTTTGAAAGGTTGTCGGAATTTTACTGATAATAGATAACTGTTAAGGTTGGCACGAGTACAATTCCTGCTAACATGCCCACTTTTCCCACAACTATAGCAACGTCTCTATAGTTTAATATAGGTTTAATTTTGGTTTCGTTTTTACTCAAGAACCTTTGAAATCATTCTTCTAGATTTTTAAGGTTTCCAGACTTTGCTGCTCCTTCAAACTCGTTGGGAAGGTCATCAATAATGCATCATGATACCTCGTGGTAATCACTGATATCGCATTTCCTTAAAAGGATCATTTTCGAATAGTAGTAATGCAGCATGGTCTAATTGCGGGGATTTAACTCGAGTTATCATTTCTCTTGAACTATCAATGAAGTATCCATGTGAAGAAAATGCGCTCAGAACACCCTGCTTCTATTCCATCCAACTTTTTTCATAACTTTTAATCGCATTTAGCCACACGCACCGCTTGATTTTCCTTGCATATAGTATGATTTTATGAGTCATTCCCTTTATGTATATCACTTAGTTGATCCACTTTATGTCTCTAATTTAGAGCATATGTCACTTTATTCTGGCTCAAATACCGGAACGATATCATTTTTTACCATGTTAGATTTTCCTGTGTTGTTGCATTTTTTATGGTAGTGGTACACACACTAAAGGAAGATCCTATGGCATTTGACGAGCGGTGTGTGTGCGAAGATGTTGATTGACACATTGTAGGTTCTAATTAGGGGGAAACAGATGTCCTGGCAGTCCATTAAATTCACTACATCATTTACTTTTTGCACAATCAAGTTTTCAATCGACACTTTTCCGTTCTTATTTTTACGTCGGCGGCGTCTCTGTTTTTTTCTATGCCTTCACTTTCCGAAGCTGACAATGATCACGCCGATATCGACGAAATACTTTCCGAACTGCTAGCTCTACGTCATTTCTTAATTAAATTTAAATTTAATGGGGATGCTAAAAGTTTATATAACGTATCTCAGAATTAGCCCAAGCTCGAAAAATTAAAGAAGAAGACTTATTTAATTCAGCAGATGAACTTTTTATAGGTGAGGCTTTTATTTGATTTAAAAGTATTAAAATTTCAATAGATTTTTGGCGTTGTTCGTTTAAAGAAAGACTTTTTTTATTCAGATATAGAAGATGATCTTTAGGATCAAATCAAGCATAGAAAACAAAAGCGTACTGAGACGGTAGCCGTATTTATAGCTCATATTCAGATTTTATTCTCTCGTTTATCACACTCACCTGCAGAAGTAACAAAAATTAAATATATTAGAAGAAATTTATTACCTAATTATATAACACAGTTAGCTTTGGTCGAAGTCAATATGGTAGAGGAATTATCTAAACTTTGTAGAAAATTGGAAGAAACTTCCTATTTGAGAAATAAAAGTAATCCTGTTCATGAAGTTAATAATTTAGATTCAAGTCAGTCCTCAGGAAGTAAATCCAGTACCTTTAGGGATAGCGATAAGCATGTTGGGACTAATGATACAATTAGTAAATTTGATAAAAATAAAACTAAATATTTTAGCAAGTATTCAAATAGAAATAAATCTAGTTCTAAAAATAAGGGACTTGAACGGAAATTTAATCATAATAATGATAATGTTAAGAATCATAATAAAGATAATAAATAAGGATTCCTCTTCTGAAGGTAACGTTAGCGTTACAGTGTAAAATAAAGTTGTTTGTGGGAATTGCGGTTTACCTAATCATTTATATAACAACTGTATTTTAAAGCGTAAAGTATTTTGTTTCAAATGTGGTTTGAAAAATGTTAAGGTTGACGCTTGCCCAAAATGTTCAAAAAACGAGTAAGGGGTGTGCATAAACGAGGCCATTGCACTAAACCCAGAAATAAGTCCTCACATTCAAATAATTCTTATTTTAATAAACTTGAATGGGAAAATTGGCTCAAATTCATTTCTGATTTCTATAAAAAAAAATTCGAAAAAGGAGTTGTCTCCACTTTTAGTTAAAAAGCCTTTAGATAATCGTCCTTATGTTTCGGTTAAGTTATTTGATCAGGAGATTATTGTTTTGTTTGATTCAGGAGCTACAGCTTCCGTGGTAGGTATTAAAGGACTAGATATTTTGCGACGTTTCGACTTAAAGGTGTATCCCGCTTCTTTAAAGAATATTAGTAATGCGGATGGAACCGAGAAGGCTGTTGAAGGCTTAGTTGACTTACCCATAGTTATTGGTGATATTTGTCAGGTTATTACCGCTTTAGTAGTTCCTTCTCTTCCGCAAAATTTTATTTTTGGATGCGACTTTGCAAAACAGTTTAGTATTTCAGTACATTTTTAGGATAGTTCATGGCAAGTTCATAGTAGTTTAATCCATTCTGAAGTTAAAACGGTCGATGGTTTTTAACATTTTATTTTTAACCCCTTATGCTCTCTGGATGATCTCTCGAGTTACGAAAAGATTCCGGCTGAAATGGCTATTGCTTCGTTTGATAAAATTGAACCTCCTTGGTGGGACAAATAAATTAACTTTAACTATAGATACAGGTGATGCTAAACCATTTCACAAGAAACCTTTCCCTTTGTCTCCATATATGTCTCAAATTTTGAATAGGGAGGTGGACAAAATGTTAAAGCTAGGTGTTATAGAACCTTCCCAAAGTCCTTGGTCCTCACCAGTTTTTCTAGTAAAGAAATTAAGCGGGGAATACAGACTTGTATATGATGGTCGCGCTCTAAACAGTGAAACACGGTTTGATAGTTACTTCTTACCGAATATAGACCGAATTCTAAGTTCCTTGCGTAATTCAAAATATATTTCATCTATAAATTTACGTGAAGCATTTTGGCAGATTCCATTGGACAAGAGCTCAAAAGACAAAACTACATTTAGCATTGTAGGACGTGGTTCATTTAGATTCTGTGTCGTACCTTTGGATTTATGCAATGCAGCACAAACACAGCAACGTTTAGTTGACGCTATTTTTGGTCCACGGTGTGAACCGTTCATTTTTACTTATTTGGATGATATTTTGGTCTGCAGTCCTGATTTTGATCATCATGTTAAGCTTTTATCCGAGGTTAGAGATAAACTGAAAGAAGCGAATCTTACCGTCAATATGGAAAAGTGTGAATTCTTTAAGACTTCTTTAAAGTTTCTAGGCTATATAGTAGGTGCAAATAGTTTGCGTACAGATCCTGAAAAGGTATCTGCAATAGTGAATTATCCTCGTCCGAAAACGGCTACTAAAGTCAAAAGATTCATCGGTTTATGTTCTTGGTATATGAGATTTATTAAGGATTTTTCTAGTTTAGTGTCTCCAATTAATGATCTGTTGAAAGGGCGTAGAAAATCCCAGCCAATAGCATGGACAGATGCTGCCGAATCTTCCTTTGTCACGATAAAGCAACTATTAGTTTCTGCCCCAATTTTGTCACGGCCAGATTTTTCGAAACCTTTCATTATACAGTCTGATGCTAGTAATACCGGTTTAGGAGGTTGTCTTACTCAGGAAATTGATGGAAAAGAACATATTATCGCATATGCTAGTAGGTTGTTGTCTAGAACAGAGAGAAATTACTCAGTTATTGAGAGAGAATGTCTAGGTGTGATATTTTATATTGAACGATTTAGGATGTGGATCGAAGCTGCTCCTAGGTTCAAAGTTATAACAGATTGCTATTCTCTTCTTTGGCTTAATATTCTTGAGAATCCAACTGGAAAATTAGCTGGGTGAGGTGTTCGTCTTCGGCAACATAATTTTGAACTTGTGCATAGGAAAGGGGTAGATAATGTAATTTCAGATGCTCTTTCTCGTACTCACTCTGCTGATCCAGATGAGACTATGCCAAACATTTCTGTATTAAATCCTTTTAATGTTGATATCGACCGCATTGATTCTTGGTATAATGATCTTAGAGAAAAAATCATTAAGAACCCAGAAAAATATCCACAATGGAAAGTAGAAGATGATTTTGTTTTTAAATTTGTGCCTAACAATCTTCCTATGAATGTTAATCTTCCCGAATGGAAAGTTTTAGTTCCATCCCCTCAGACCTCTGAAGTAATTGAGCATTGTCATTCTCCACCCACATCAGGTCATTTCGTTTTCTACAAGACTTTGAACCGTGTTCAAGAATTTTATTATTGGCCTAAGATGAGACGTGATGTTTTGAAGTTTGTGAGATGTTGTTTAAGTTGTGGAGCACAAAAGGGTTCAAATTCTGCTCGAATGGGTCTCATGGGAAGGGAGAAAATGCAAACCTTCCTTTCGAATGTATTGCAGTTGACTTAATGGGTCCTTTTCCTAGGTCGAAAAAAGGTAATAAATGGCTATTAGTTATTGGAGATTGGTTTTCCAAATACACATTCCTATACTCTTTGCGTAGTTCCAAGTCTCCACATATAGAGAATATTTTAGAAAATCAGATATTTTTGGTTTTTGGATGTCCACAAATGCTTATATGTGACAATGGTTCTCAATTTATTTGTAAAAGCTTTAAGAATCTATGTCAAAAATATGAAATTTCTATCAGATATAATGCACTCTATTCAGCGCAATGTAATTTTGTTGAACGAAATAATGGGACAGTAGGAATTGCAATTAGGAGTTATGTTAATGAGCATAATGAGTGGGACAAGGAAATATCAAAAATTCAGCAGGCTATTAATACTTCTAAACATGAAGTTACACATTTTACCCCAACCTTTCTAGCTTTTGGTAGACACCCACCCTTAACAGGCAAATTCTATTCGGAGGCTGATAAGTATAATAACCAAGATATAGAGATAACTCCGGGAGATAGGAATTCGTATGCTTCAAACCTGCAGGGTCTTAAGGATATTTTCGTTGATGTTAGGGAACGACTCAATTCAGCATACCAGAGGAAGTCAGGCATATAATCTTCGCAAACGAGATTTTTCTTTCAATGTTGGTGATTATGTTTGGCGAAGAAATCATGTTTTATCTAGTGCACCAAATCAATTTAGTGCAAAGTTGGCTCCAAAATATATTCTTTGTAGAGTACATAACAAGGTCTCGAAATTAGTATATGAACTACAAAATATTAATGGTACTAAAGCTGGTAAATGGCATATTAAGGATCTTAAAGTTTATACTGGTGTCGAGGCTGATTCGTTAAGTACTAGATCGGATACTTCAGATTAAGTTTTTCTTGGAAACATCTTTGGTAATCAAATTTGTAGAACCGCTTCCATGCCTCGATGCATTGATTTCTTTTGAAAGCTTTGCTTAATTTATTTTGGTGAAGCGCTATGTTTTTTTTAGAAGTAAATACAAAAGCAAGATTATTATTGTTTTTGGTTCAGTTTAGAGTAGGCTTCTAATTATCTTTAATAATATTTAGCTACAGGAAGTACTACTAGTACTCTTGCATACTACCGTGTCAGGAAGACATACTGAAATTAAGAAATTTTATTGGTTTTGATTAGTTTGGGTTAGGCAAAAAAGTGTTTTTTGGGAAAAATTTTATTGTTTTGGTTTTAGCCTTATGCCTATTATTAATACTATGCATTTATAGTATTTCAGTATGCTGAGTGATGCGCACACTCACATCCAAGTTTAAGTGATAGAATTATTTTCGATATACCTTGCTAAGGTGATATCAATGTTGATTATGATGTTTGGGTTCGGCTACAGTGATC
>JAEQML010065631.1:0-20755 GCA_016904865.1 Pissodes strobi
TCCTGTAAATAATACCAATCATTCTTCAGCTTCACATACAAATTAATATTTCAGCTATTGCAGTATGGATCCAAATTTGTTCTGGAATGCGCTACACTGTTCGAATCCTATGCCTTGGTAGAAGCACCCTTCCTAGCTGCAACCGCTCTGTATATGGCTTACCGAATGCAGCGAGACGAACGTGAAGTGTATGTAAATTTCATTTGGTACAATAGAAGAAGTATACAGCATTATGTTGAGAATATCTTAAATATCAACGTGAAGTATGCTATTATGGAGAAATATGAGCCATTTAATAAATATATGACGGCGGAAAAATTACATGTAGCTCAGACGTTTTTTAATATATAGGAACAAAGTTTAAAATGAAAAGGAACATACTTTTACAACTAATGAAATGTTTTAAGAGCAATTTGTAGTATAAGCTCCGTTAAATGCCGAAACTTATAGATAGCTGGATTCTCTGTCAAACTTTGGGAGTTAACGTTAGCTACGAACAAGGACCCTTTTAATTAGTTCTGATGAAATATTGCTCATTCTAATTTATAGTACATGTTTTAGTTATGATATCGGCTTTGCCATTTCAGTTGGAATATGATCGCACTTATCCCAAATAAGTGTTCAAAATAGTGTTTAAATCCATATTATTTTTTACACGTCTATAGTGGTTGACTTTATAACGACGATAATGAAATTGATTTTAAATTCTGATAATATTTTAAAGAATTGTTTATTGTTATATTAACAAAGAGATAGGTTTTCTAAATGTTACTCTTACTCTTGAAAATTGATCTTTTAATTGCTACGGGCTACTTCAACTGTCACATCATAAATATGTTTTTGATTGAATATGGATCATAATTTGTAGAAGTAAATAATATGGAGTTAAAGCTAATATTTTGAAACCTTAATATTTGTCTGTTGAATGTTGAATTTTTATATTTGTTTTTATGTGTTTGTTAAGTGTGTATTTTATTGCAATTGCACTGTCAATTTTTATATTTTATAATAACCGACATTATATATTTTTTACGTGATCATAAAGGTTAATTCTAAGTCATAAAGTGTTTTCTGTTTGGCTATTCCTTACATATACAGTTTTATTTTTCATAAATCATACAAACGGAATGCTACCTTGGATAATACATTAAACCCAAACAGCACCCAAAGTGGTTTCGTCCTATTTTTGAAAATCATTCCGAACGTTCAATGGACGTCCATTTTTTCCCGAAAACCATTATTTTTATTTTGCCGTTCAGTAAATATCAATTTTATCGAATGACGATTGAATTATATAAATTGAATATTCATTGAATGTCCATGTAATATATATTCAGTAGGTACATCATGCGCAGTTTGAGTCGGAATCGGGAAGCACTATCAATTAATTCATTAACACTTCAATTTTAAATATTATGGGAATGTGATGCTACCGGTATATGTAGTATTATGTATACGAGTAGAACAGCCAACTCGGTAGTGTTCCGGCGTTTTCCTGGCGTGCACTTGATTACATCGTACCTATTCTTAATAACACCTATAGACTCTGCTGGCGAGCTGATAGGCGTAGTTTGAAAATTATTTTCCCAATTCAAATTTTAGAAGCGTATAAAAGTATGCATTAACACCATGGATTTTTCTCCGCTCACTTTACATGCCCAAAATCAAAAAATAAAAATAAAAAATTAAAAAATTACTTGCATTCACGTACTGAAGCCAACAATGCGGCAACTGAACCGTACAGCACGTCTTACAACGATTCATGTCAGTAGAGTAGCGTGGGGAGCTGGGCGGCCTCTCCCTAGTAATCCAAAAACAAAAAATCAAGCTAAATACGTTGCTATGTTTAAGAAAACACACCTCAAACCAAAAATGGTCATACGGTATCCTAAATATTTTAAGATTATAATTTTTTTAAATATCTAAAAAATTTAAGAGCATCCCCTCTTAATAGACCTCCTCTTGGAATCTGTCCTCACTTACTGTTGTCGTTCAAAGCATTTGATTGTCAACGTTTCAGTCCTCTGAAGGGAAGTAAAACTAGGCAGAAAATTTATTTTTATTTAATTCGAACTTTTGAGGTAATCTGGTGCTCATCGCAGACGTTCGAGGTGGCTGCTATCTACATTTTTTTGGATAGCGTGGAAATACTTTGGAGGGTAATGAGCCCGGACTGACAGTGATCTCAGTTGGCGTTGGAAGACGATCCGAAAATATGTAAAATACAATCAGTTTCAACGAAAAAATCGAACAATTCTAAAAAAATTGGGCGATTATTGGACGCTGCAGCAGAGAATAACATATATCTAGAAAAAACGTTAAATTAACACCTGTGCCATTTTCTTTTCTCCACATGAATGGAATAATGCGCAACATACCAAAAGCTGCGATTCTTGCAGAATTGAAACATTGATCCACCTGCACCTGACATTACGATATTTGACGGCTTTTATTTACTGCACTCTCTGGCAACACTCCCAGATAAATATTCGGTTATTTCAAAGCTTATTTTTAAATTGTTAGTGTTCGAAAAAAAAGAAGTTATTATTATTTTGGATAATTTCAACACTTCTAGTATTAAAGATAATGAACATCAGCTGAGAGGAGAAGAAATAGGCATAGTATACCATATTCGAAGAGAAAAAATTCACAGTCCTTCGCAAAGATGCAACCGGGGGAGACATTGAAAATGCCGAAGCAGAATGCAACGCTTACTAAATTTGAGATCTGAGAAAACTCATAATTGTGTGGAAATATAATAATTGATAGAGGTTTGGGTGAGATCAGGTTAGATTACGTAAGTTTACTTTACCAAAATATACCAAATAAACGCATATTACTTGAAGTTTCGATCTTTTTTACAATTTATAACGTTATGTGTGGTTGAAGAAGCAAAATACTATTTGCATTCGATTCGTCTGACATTCCTCGATCTAACGATATGAGACACGACTAGTCTGTCGTGAGAAACTAAAAGTCACCCTCACCCACTCTTAACACAATCTAATGTAAGAAATGACTTTTAGCAGATCACGCAAGTTTAGTTTACCAAAATATACCACATAAATGCATATTACATCTAGTTTCGATCGTTTTTACAATTTGTAACGTTAGTGGTGGTTGTAAAAACTGCATTCGATTCGTCTCTCAATCCCCGATCTAACGCGGTTAGTTTCACTTAGTATCAACTTATTTTAGTCATTTGAGTCGGTTTCAATACGTTATATTCAATTTTAATAGATTTGGTTAGTTTTGGTTAGTCGTCTAATCAATTTTCGGAAAGTTCCACTTGGTCTCAAATTATTTTACAACTGGTTCCGATACGTTATAATCAATTTTAATAGATTTGGTTAGTTTTGATTAGCTGTCTAATCAACTATCGGTTAGTTTCACTTAGTCTCAATTTATTTTACTTATTTGAGCTGGCTCCGATACGTCACAATCAATTTTAATAGATTTGGATAGTTTTGGTTTATCGTCTAACGGACTTTCGATTACCTTCACGTAGTCTCAACTTATTTTAGTCATTTGAGTCAGTTCCGATACGTTATAATTAAGTTTACTAAATTTGCTTAGTTTTGGTTAGTCGTCTAATCAACTTCCGGTCAGTTTCACTTAGTCTCAACTTATTTTAATCATTTGAGTCGGTTCCGATACGTTATAATCAATTTTAATAGGTTAGGTTAGTTTGGGTTAGTCCTCTAATCAACTTTTGACTAGTTTCACTAAGTCTCAATTTATTTCACTTATTTGAGCTGGTTCTGATACGTTATAATCAATTTTAATAAATTTGGTTAGTTTTGGTTAGTCGCTTAATCAACTTGCGGTTAGTTTCACTTGGTCCCAAATTATTTTAGTCATTTGGGTCTGGGTCGGTTCCGATACGTTATAATCAAGTTTAATAAACTTGGTTTCTTTTGGTTAGTCATCTAATTAACTTCTGGTTAATTTCACTTAGTCTCAAGTTATTTTACTTATTTGAGACTGTTCCGATATGTTGTAACCAATTTCAATAGATTTTGGTTAGTCGTCCAATCATCTTTCAGTTAGTTTCACTTATTGTCAACTTATTTTAGTAATCTGAACCGGTTCCGACGCGTTATAATTAATTTTAATAGATTTTGTTAATTTTAGTTAGTCGTCCAATCAAGTTTCGGTTAGTTTCACCCAATCTCAACTTACTTTAGTCATTTGAACCGTTTCCGATACGTTATAAACAATTTTAATAGATTGGGTTAGTTTTGGATAGTCGTCAATTCAAATTTCGGTTAGTCTCATTTAACATCAACCTAGTTTAGTTATTTGAACCGGTTACGTTACGTTATAAAATTTTTTAATAGTTTTGGTTATTCTTGGTTAATCGTCGAATAAAGTTTCAGTTAGTTTCACTTAGTCTCAAATTATTTTACTTATTTGAGCTGGTTCCGATACGTTATAATCAATTTTAATAGATTTGGTTAATCGGCTAATCAACTTTCTGTTAGATTCACTTAATATCAACTTATTTTAGTCATTTGAACCGGTTACGATACGTTATTAATAGATTTGGTTAGTCTTGGTTAATCGTCGAGTCAACTTTCGAGTAGTTTCACTTAGTCTCGATTTATTTTAGTCATTTGAGTCAGTTGCGATACGTTATAATCAATTTTAATAAATTTGGTTAGTATTGTATAATCGTCGAATCAACTTCCAGTTAGTTTTACTTAGTCTCAATATATTTTACTTATTTGAGCCGGTTCCGATACATTATAATCAGTTTTATTAGAATTGGTTAGTTTTGGTTAGTCGTCTAATCAACTTTCGGTTAGTTTCACTGAGTCTCAACTTATTTTAGTTATTTGAGTCCGTTCCGATACGTTATAATCAATTTTAATAGATTTGGTTAGTTCTGGTTAGTCGTCTAATCAAGTTTCGGTTAGTTTCACTTAGTCCCAACTTATTTTAATCATTTGAGTCGGTTCCGACACGTTATAATTAAGTTTAATAAATTTGGTTAGTTTTGGTTAGTCGTCTAATCAACTTCCGGTTAGTTTAACTTAGTCTCTACTTATTTTAGTCATTTCAGTCGGTTTCGATACGTTGTAATCAATTTTAATAGATTTGGTTAGTTTGGGTTAGTCGTCTAATCAACTTTTGGTTAGTTTCACTTAGTCTCAACTTATTTCACCTATTTGGGCGGGTTCTGATACGTTTTAAACAATTTTAATACATTTGGTTAATTTTGGTTAGTCGTCTAATCAACTTGTGGTTAGTTTCCCCTTCCTAGATCTGTGGTTAGTTTCCCTTAGTCTCAACCTATTTTAGTCATTTGAGTCGGTTCCGATACGTTATAATCAAGTTTAATAAATTTGGTTAGTTTTGGTTAGTTGTCTAATCAACTTCCAGTTAGTTTCACTTAGTCTCAAGTAATTTTACTTACTTGAGCCGGTTACGATACGTTATAATGAGTTTTAATAGATTTTGTTAGTTTTGGTTAGTCGTCTAATCAACTTTCGGTTAGTTTCACTTAGTCTCAACTTAGTTTAGTCATTTGAACTGGTTCCGATACGTTCTAATAATTTTTACTAGATTTGGTTAGTCGTCCAATCAACTTTCGGTTATTTTCACTTAGTCTCAATTTATTTTACTTATTTGAGCGGGTTCCGATATATTATAATCAGTTATGCATAAACCGTGTCGTGATGCGACCTTGGAAACTCACTGTCAAGAAACCAAACTATTCGTCGGAATCGGCTCCGATACGTTATAGTCCAATATAATGTTTCTGGTTGGTTTTCGTTAGTCGCCAAAATTCGGTTCGTTTTGGTTAGTTTTAACTTATTTTAATTTGTGTAACTTATTTCGATACATTTTAGCCCGTTTTGGTGCTTTTGGTTACTTTTGATTAGTTTTGATTAGTCATTCAATCAACTTTCCGATATGTTATATCCAATTTTAATGTTTTTGGTTAATTTTGGTTAGTCGCCAAAATTTGGTTAATTTAGGTTATTTTTAACTTACTATAATATTTTTAATCTGTTTCGATACGTTTTAGCCATATTCGATGTTTTTGGTTATTTTAGGTTAGATTGGGTTAGATAGTCGTGGGTAGTCGTTCAATCAATATTCAGTTAATTTCAGTTAGTTTTAATTTTAGTCATTTCAATCGACGCCGATACGTTATAGTCGAATTTAATGTTTTTGGGCAGTTTTGGTTAGTCGCCAAAATTCGGTTCGTTTTCGTTAGTTTTACTTACTTTATTATTTTTAATCTGTTCCGATACGTTTTAGCCATTTTTGGAGCTTTTGGATACTTTCGGTTAGTTACAGTTAGTTCCAATTTATTTTAGTAATTTCAACCGGATCCGATAGCTTATAACCAATTTTAATTTTTATGGTTAGTTTTGGTTCTTGGCCAAATTTCGGTTATTTTGAGTTAGTTTTAACTTACTTTTATTTTTTAAATTTAACCCTTTTTGTGCTTTTGGTTACTTTTAGTTAGTTTGGGTTAGTCGTTCAATCAACTCTCGGTTAGTTTCGGTTAGCTTTAATTTATTTTTGTCATTTGAACCGATTCCGTCCTCAGAAACAGACTAACACGATCTCGCACGTATATTACGTGATGTGCCAAATGTAGCATGCACTTTTTCGTGATTTGATACCCCATAATAGGAAAACATTGAAAACAAAAACATTTCCAATGTTCAAAAAACCTCAGTTCGGCAAATTGTAAAGAAGTCGAAATTTCAAAGAAAATTTTGTTGAATTTCTCATCGAAGACTGGATGAATGACGAATTTACAGTTTTATGTCATGGCAAAACATTAAAGCAGTTGACTATTGCTATGTTTTTGAGGTTGCCAATAATAAAATGAAAATAAGTGTCGAAGATAAATCTTCTTGCGTCCACGAAGAGGCTGACACAAAGATTTTCTAGCACACATGTCACATTTGCAAATTGAATAGAAATTATAGAGTAAAAGTTCGCTGCACTGATTCAGATTTTGCAATTGTTATCAAATATAAAATATCTTAAATGTGATGTGGATATCATAGTAGACATCAGTACTAGAAAAAAAATTCTAGATATAAATGGACTTTATAAAAACATTAAATCTTAAATAAATATTTTTTTAGAAACTGAAGATGAAATAAATAGCCACCTTCTTCTGATACCGATGAGTAAAGTTCCGATGAAGAGTGAAAAAGATATTTAGTATATTTATTATTTTCTTATCTTCAATATTATATATTATTTCGCTAAATAAATATTAACTATTTACGCACTCCACAATCAATTTATAGTAGCTTATAAAACTTTATCACTATTGATGAATACTTGAAAAATTATGTTTTGATATGCTGTTTAATTTTTTTTCGGACTGCGGGTTGGTCGCGATATATTTGTCGGACACTTATACAACATGTCGAATATTTGTCTTGCATACATAATTCTTTTTTGTCCGACAGTTATTCATAATTTTTTTGGCTTCGTGAAACCGATTATTTTCCCGCGTCGGAGAATCGGAAAATGTTCTTTGTGGGACAATTGAATATTTATAGTCTACATATTTTTATTAAGTAATCCTGAAAAAAATCAGCTCGTTATCCAAACATTTTTTTAACTCGTGAATTGCCTATATTATGTTTGAACACCCTTATCGATCAAAAATTTTTGTGGGGTTACATTCTCATGGACACTGCAATTCTGCAGATTACCTCAGCCTTCCTAGATTTTTACAGCTTCATTCTCACGCAGAATAAGCATTTACGAGTTTATAAATATAAGTGACACGCCTATGTTATTCAGTTGTAATTGTAAGAAATATATTTTTTTAAAATACTCTCCTCGTATTCGAGATAGTAACTGGCGCAGTCGGTAGGATTTGTCAGCAGAATTTCGTGCATCGCGCACATCGATCTGTGTTCGTTTCAACGATTTGTGGCATTTTCGAACTTTCTGATCAAGTTGGTGCAAGGCAATTCAACCAGACTAGGGTAGAAGAGACAAAAATAGCTCAACGTCCTATTGGCGCGAGAATTGGGAACAAGCATCGTCCCGAGCCTCATAACGTAAATCCATTAACCAGACCAGGGAAGAAGACAAGAATCGCTCAACGTCCTATTGGTGCGAACATTGGGAACAACCCACATAAAATTTTTGCATGCTTAGCACCTGATAATAATATCCTCTTGCGGCATGAAGATATGCTAAAAATATCCCTAAAAAACATTCAGGATAAGCATAGCATATGCTAAGAATATAGTACAGGACACCAGTATCAGGTGCCCATATATGTGCTATGCATGTGATGTACAACTTACTAAAAATGTGCGCATTACATTATTGCAAAAAAATGCCTGTCATGTCCTCAAAAGGTATATTTTTCATAAAATAAAAAAGCAACGAGGTTTGAACCCGGGCCGCCGCGTCGCGCCGATAGCCTCCGAATTAAGACCTAACCATCTAGACCTCTCGAACACGAGGGCTCTGGTGATAAATTGATTGCATCGCGAAGACATGGCGCAAATGCAATCGCTCGAGTCAAAGCCACCTACACTAGATGGCGTTGGAGTCAACGGTCATCATAAAACGCAACTGGGCATGTTAGAAAAAGTTATAGCGCAACAGCTAGATGCTTCTCCTTATAATGTGATACAAATTAAATACCCGTCTTAATAACACCATATAAAAGCCGTTAAAAACTAGACACCACACATTACGTCGCAATGATTATACAATATGTATTGTAGGTCCAATAAAATGGAGCCTTTTTTATAGAGGTTTTTATATTTATATTCGAAATTCGAACAGTTGCAAAATGCCCATAATTAACCACACCGGTACAAATAAGTGAAAATTATTTATTTGATTTGATGAGTAGCAAACACAAAAAGTAATCTTTCAGAAAACATAGAATACCTGATTTTTGTTATATTTCATTCAGGTGATAAGAATATTCGTTATAGGAATATGCTTCAAAGTATATTCTTGGCACGTAATCTTCGAGAATATTTCCTAAGTACGTTCTTTGCATATCCGATGTGGAATGTTCTTTAAGAAGATGTGCGTAGCACGTGACATAAATCTACTATAAAGAATATTCCTCATCGCACTTTAGGGGAATATGTTAAGAATATGAATGTGCTTTTAATGTTATGTGGGAAGTATCGTCCTGAGCCTCATAACGTTAATCCAGGGAAGAGACAGCATCGCTCCTTCTATTGGGCCTAGCAGTTAGGAACGAGAATCATCGTACTTCTATTGTTGTAAGTGCATCATTACTTTATCCTTTTAATGATTAACTTATCGGTTTATTATTCCTTTCTCGTAAACTGGAAGATCTGATAATTTTAATTCTAGACTTTATTTTTTAATTTTAGTTAATAAGTAATTAAAATAACAAAAATGGCAAACCCTAAGTATGCGTTAATTAGGTACCAAGCCGAAAACTACCTTTATTTGATGGAAATCAGAAACAGATAATTTATTTGATGGAAATCAGAAACATATAAATCGCTTAATATTATATATTAATGAGTGTGACAACTTCATTAATAATCATAAACATGCAGCTAATCCTGCTGCACAAATAAACGTTTGTTTATTCGATACAATCCTAAATAAACTAGTTGGTAAAACTGCAGATCTAATAGCGTCTATAATATAACTACAAACTTGGGATTTAGTCAAAGAAGCCATAATTAATACATTTTCCGATAAAAGTTCAATCGACTGTGTAATACAAGATATTGTTACGTTAAAGCCGGAAAAATGAAACTCCGCAACAATTTGGTATTAGATTACAAGATGCGAGAAGTTTGTTATTCTCAAAAGTAAATATGTCTAACGATACCAGACAACTTAAACTATTAAAAATAAGTGAGTATGGTAATTTAATTCTAAAAACATTTATAAACGGACTTAGCTATCATATGCAATTAGTAGTACGTTTAAAAAATCCAACGTCACTCGAAGAAGCGATGTGCTTCGCTCAAGACGAAGAAAGCTTCTTATATTTTAAAAATCGCGGAAATTTAAATACAAATACCACAATAATGCCTTCTAATGTACAGGGTGGCTCGAATTCGTGTCTATGTATGGGGAACTCGAAAACCGTAAGAGATAGAGTGTCGGTCAAATTAAGGCAAAATTGCGCATTTAGGTGCCTAACAATATGCCGTTTAGAAAGTTTTAAAATTCCGAGAAATTCCGGAGATATCCGGAAAAAATCGAAATTTTGTTGTTCTATATTTTTCCTGGACTTATTTAAAAACGGATTTCAAATTGAATTGCACTTTTGTATTACCACTTTTTCCGCTCTATCCAATGATGGTATCCAGTTTGAAATCCGACGTTTCGTCTTCAAGGGATCATCATTAACTTTCTTTTTTTAAATACGAACTTTAATTTTTTTATCGTTTTTCAGATGGTATTGGCGTTATTAATATGATTATGTGTTTTTTTTTTAATTTATTATTTTTTTTATTTTTATTATTGTTTTTTTAATTATATATTTTGCTCCGGCGTAATTTTAAACATTTTAAGGTAGGTACTTTTGAAATATTTATATTCTATAAAAATATTTTATTTTTTTTTTGTATTAAGTGGAAAATTGGAGCGTATTAAAGATAAAAAATAGTAAAAATAATTCTCACGAGAATATTAAATTAAATTATATAAAATCACGCCAAAGCAAAATACATAAAATAAAAATAATAAAAAAAACACATACTCATATTAATAACGCCAATGCCATTAGAAAAACGATAAAAAAAATTTAAGTTCGTATTTAAAAAAAGAAAGTTGATGATGATCCCTTGAAGACGAAACGTCCGATTTCAAACTGGATATCATCAGTAGATAGAGCGGAAGAAGTCGCAATGCAAAAGTGCAATTAGATTTAAAATCCGTTTTTAAATAAACCCAGGAAAAAAATAAAACGATTTTTAAAAATTTCGGTTTTTTCCGGATATCTCCGTAAATACTCGGAATTTTAAAACTTTCTAAACGGCATATTGTTAGGCACCTAATTGCGCAATTTTGCCTGAATTTGACCGACACTGTGTCTCTTACGGTTTTCGAGTTCCCCATACATAGACACGAATTCGAGCCACCCTGTACAAAAATCACCAAATATTAATCGAACGCATTATTCTGCTAATGTTCCAATAAACAATTATGTACCACAATTTATTCCTAGAAATAATTCTTTTGCAAACATACCACAATTTTTAGGATTTAATAGATGGACCTCTAATAATCCAAGTTTTGTCCAAAATAGGCCATTTAATCAGCAATTTCAACCTAGACCAAATTTTACAAATTTTATGCAACGACAAACTCCAAATAATTTTAGACCTCAACCAAATAATTTTAATAATTCAAATCATGACGGCGACAAGCGGACATCCGCAATTATAAGAACGCAACAACCTGAACCTATGGACGTTTCCTCTGGAAACACTGTTTTAAGAAATGCGCAACAACCAAGACAAAAATACCAGAATATTCTGAAAATCAAACAGAACAAATTGACTATCCTGTTATTCAATTATGCGACTATGAATATTATTGTCCGGAATATGGAAATAACCAATCTTATACAAACACCCCAGAACAAGATTCTTACGAAAATATGTATTATGAAAATGATACTTATCAAAATAGTTCGAATTATATTGATCAACATTCGAATAATGAGAATTTGCAGGATACCCAAATTTCGGACCCACCAACTTAATTTTATTAAATAATTATACAACTACTGATTTACCAGTTATCACATTACCAGAAATTAACGCAATATTTCTAATCGACACTTGTAGGGGTAGAATTTTGAAAACCTAATCTTGCTTATAAAATATATCCAAACTCAATTATGTCAGAACCCTTTTTCGTGCTAACAGCACGTGCGACTTCTATCTATGCATAATGAAGTAATGCATATACCAATATTCCCATCCTTTAAATGTACAGGAGACCATAAATTTTATATTTTTCATTTTTCCCCAAAATTCAATGGACTTTTAGGTATAGATTTTTTAAATTTAAAAACGTTGTGCTTAGAAACTAAAGATGTTATATTAGATACCTTTACAGTACAAAAATAAAATATCATCTGTACATCATTTTGATACATTTGAAGTAATAATAAACCCTAGAACTAGTCAAAAAGTTAGGATACCGTAGATAAACTAAATGGTGTAGGTATTCTTAAATATAAAAATTTTGGCAGTGTAGAAATGCCTGAAGCGCTAGTAAAAATCATTGATTCATACGCGTTCACAGTAATTACTAATCCACTAGAAAAACCTGTCAAAATTAATATTTTTTTTACTACTAACATGATAAATCACCATTATTTACTCCATTCCTCAAATGAGAAGTAACATTTCTCACCCTAGGTAAATAATAATATTAAAAAAAACCTAGGTCAATAATGAAACGGAAACGGAAAATGTCAAAATGTCAAACTTGTTAGTTTGACAACTAGTTGTCGTTTCGGATTATTTGAAAAATGAGTAGGAAATGATTAATTTCAAAATCTAATCAATTCAAATAATGATAAGGATTGTATCAGTGTTATTAGTAAAAAGATTATATACAGTATGACTCACTTTTCATGACTCCCCATAATATTATTATTAATAATGCGATTTTGTCAAAATTTAGATGGAAAGAAGTACTTTGTATGTATGGAGCTGTCAGGAGATTATTAGCGTTGTTTAGCGAGTAACCACGGTTAACTACAAGTAATACTGAAATAAGTGCCAAGCGGGCACCCCACCACAAATTGTACTGTCTGCTTCTGTCTTCGCCAAAATACCGTAGTTAGATCTTGCATTGCTAGAAAAGAATATAGATATTTTGCATATTTATTGGAAAATGATCAGTGCAGAACGTTTACTCATATTTTTAATGACAGAATGGTGGCCTCTGGAGATAAGCAAACTAATGGTATTTTTTCGATGAATATGTTCAGGATACTTTATGCTACCCAAATCCCATTTGGGGCACATTTGTGTAGGAATTCCGATGCGTATGAGGCTTCTATAGAAGAATTTCATGAACGTATAATTTACAAACTTGTTCAGAATGGAAAAACAAACATTTCACATGTTTAACGTTTCAAAATTAATCCACCATGACTCCATCAAACCTCGAGTACCACACCTCGTCACGTATGTAAGTTGTAGTAAGCCGTAGTTGAAAAATAATGATGTAATAGTGACGTCACGAAACTTCCCCTCACTTACCACAATTAAATTAATCCTCGTGAAAACAAAGTAGTATCCTGTAGTATGCCGTGGTTAATTGTAGTTAGCTCGCGAAAAAACGCTCCTTGTTACGATATCTGTCAGTTAGACAACTGAACTTCCAGGCTACTTGATATTTCGAACTATTTGAAAAATAAGTAGAAAATGACTAATATAAAAATCAAATCGAATCAAATAAGGTAATATATCAGTGTTAGTAGTAAAAAAAAATTCTATTTATACCTCGGTTGAGAAGGCTATTAATAACCTCGCACATTATATCCTTCGTCGCTACGCGCCTCAGGATATAAACGTGCTCGGTAAATAATGGCTTACTTCTCAATATAATATACTATTAGAACCTTTCAATATCGAAATATTAGAGGAAACTGAAATTAATTTCGTCGAAAAAATGAAAACTGACTCCGAATTAAATCAATACCTTGATTTGCAAAAACAAAATCTAAAAAATTTGCGATTGCAACACTGTATTCAAGAAGAGTACAAAGCAATTCGATAGGTATGCTATGAAAATAGGGACATTTTCTACTGCGAAAATACCCCACTAACATTTACAAATCAAATCAAACATAAAATAAATAACTGACGAAACACCAATATTCACTAAAACATATCGATACCCACACATCCTCAAACAGGAGGTATATTCGCAAATTACAAAAATGCTCAAAGATGGTATTATACAAGAATCAATATCACCTTGGAGTAGCCCAATTTGCATAGTCCCAAAAAAATGGACGCCTCCGGAAAACGGAAGTGGCGTATTGTTATCGATTATCGTAAACTTAATGATAAGACTATTGACGAAAAGTGGCCTCTTCCACAAATATCTGACATTCTAGATAAATTAGGAAAAGCACACTACTTTACAACCCTTGATCTAGCTAATGGCTTCCATCAGATCGAAATAGAACCCTCTGATATAAGCAAAACAGCTTTCTCAACAGACATTGGCCATTATGAATTTCGACGCATGCCCTTCGGACTAAAAATGCCCCCTCCACTTTCCAAAGAATTATGAATAATGTCTTACGTGGAATTCAAAATGAACTTTGCCTCGTTTATTTAGATGATATTGTCACGAATTGTATTGTTTAACTGTGACGCCACGCCTTACCTAGCGTGTAGGAGAGTAGCTCAGATTTAGGAACGCACTAGGTCAAGTTGAGAAGAGATAATAAAGGAGACACATCGATAAAAACAATAACAAGTTTATTTACAAACAAACTTAACAACGGTTAGACTGTATACTAATAAAGGCGTATTTAAGTTTATAGATGAATTAAGAGTATACCCAATTAATATTAAATGACTGTCTTCTCGAGGGAGGCTTAGTTCAAAGTTTTTCTAGCAAGCGACGTCACTTTTATTAATAAAGTTTATGTGAGCGGAGTTGTCTTTTATTTATGTATTCGTTCTGATATTTATAAGGTAAGTCTTTCTGGTTTAAGTTTATCACAAATTGCTAAGACACTTTCACTACTTTTTAAAACTCCCCAAAAGCTATCTCTTTACTGGAAATTCTGATACTTCACTCGTAAATTCGACTCTCTCTATACTTTTAGTAGCCGCCGCATGCCGTATACCTGTGCATACGTTCATCCAGGTTAGGTAAGGACCTGATCGCTCTATGTCTGTGCATAGGTGTTCACATATATGGGGGTTGTGGGATAGAACAACTAGAAGTGGTCGTACCTGTGTACTGCCCCGCAACTAGATTGAGCGGAATTGAGAGATCCGAAAGCCTTATGAACTTGGCGTTTGCCTGCGTATTTATATGTTACAAAATGCTGATGGCTGCATCATTAAAGATTAAAATCGCTCCCGCCGACCGCTCAAGTTGTTTATAATTAACAGTGAATCTTTATATAACATTTGTCAAGTTCAAGTTCAAACTTACGACAGGGTGATATTTAATAATTAATGCTTTTAAGTAGTTCACAATATTATAATCTTCTCAACATCACTTCGAGAACACATAAATAGATTAAAATCAGTTTTCGAACGATTGAGACAATCTAATTTTAAAGTACAGTTAGACAAACGCGAATTTTTACATAAGGAGTGCATACTTAGGTCATAAATTTAACCCGAAAAAGTAACCGCAGTAAAAAACTTTCCAATTCCTAAAACCCAAAAAGATATAAAATCATTTTTAGGATTAGCCGGTTATTAGGTACCGTCGATTCATAAAAGACTGTCAAAATTACTAAACCACTTACTTTATGTTTAAAAAAAGGTGCGAAAGTAGACCACTCGCCAGCTTTTATGCAATCATTATTTAATCACCTAAAAGAATTACCTACTTATTAATGCCCGCGTTCTAAGATATCCAGATTTTTCAAAATCTTTTGTCCTTTCTACGGATGCCTCTAATATCGCCCTTGGTGCTGTGTTATCACAAGGAGAACACCCACGAGACCAAGCAGTAGCTTATGCATCGCGTACTCTAAATGAAACAGAACAAAAATATTCAACAATAGAAATATAATTATTGGGTATCGTGTGAGCCTGCAAATATTTCAGACCATATCTTTATGGTCGAAAATTTAAAATATACACATACCATAGACCTCTAGTTTGGTTATTTAATTTAAAGGAACGGAATAGCAAATTAATACGCTGGAGACTAAAACTTGAAGAATTGGACTATCAAATTCTATATAAAAAAAGGTAAACAAAATACGAATCCTGACGCATGATTTAGAATACAATTATATGCCCTCGAAACGGATTCGATTATTAACTGTCCGGGAGAAACAATGATAATATTAATCCATTTTTAAATCAGGACTTTAACCCGAACATTTTAACCTCAGAAACTGTTTCCAAAACCCTTACCGAAATCGAGCAGATAACACCAAAACCCCCTTAGATAAAAATTCTTCAAAAAATATAAATTAAACCACCTGTGAGACCACCTTCTATTGCCAATACTGTACATAGTACTCACGCAAATGAAAACTACACCGAAATGATTTTATTAGATGAAATAATTAACAATAAACCTCATCAAATTATCCCCATATGATAAAAATACATTAAAGTAGACCGCGAGATATTTGATGGTCATCAAATAATAAACGCAACCTTACCTACAAATATGGCGGAAATTACTAATTTCCTAAAGGAATACTTAAATAAAAAAAATACATACATTTACTTCCTTTCAAAAGATTTACGTCCTTATTTTCGACAATCTGTGACCAATCACTAGAAATTTGAAACTTATCGAATGCACAAAATTAGTTAATAATGTTGAAGAAAATGAAAGAATACTAATGATTAAATTTCGACACGAAGGAGAAACAAACCATCGTGGTATCGAAGAAACACTAAAATTTTTAAGAACCAATTATTATTGGAAATCTTTAAAAGCAGACGTAACAAATTATATCAATAACTGTGAAATTTGCCAAAGATCCAAGTACAATCGAAGACCACCTGATCAACCTTTAGTAGGTACTCACCGAAACACCTAGTAAACCATTTGAACTCGTGCATATTGACACCTTTATTGTCGAAAAACAAAAATTTCTAACATTCTTAGATAAATTCTCCAAATTCGGTCAAGCACTTCCATACCATGGCAATGTCTTATCATGTTGCGACCAACTAATAAAATTCTTTTAATTTCTTGGGATACCAAAACAAATTAGCTCAGATAACGGAACAGAATTCCAGAATGTAGTAGTAGACGAACTTTTCAAAGAACATAATATTAAAGTTCACTTTACAACGCCCTGCCACCATGACTCAAATTCACCTGTAGAACGCCTACATTCTACCCTAATTGAACATATAAGAATATTACGAGAATCACACCCAAATTCTGATATAACCAACCTAATGCCATTTGCCATTATAGCATACAATAACACTATCCATTCTAGTACACATTTTAGTCCACAAGAACTCCTGTTAGGCCACACAAATTCACGATCCCATGAATCTTGTACCATCTCATGTCTATACTGAATATATTAATAACCACAAAAACAATACCCAAATTCTATACGATCAAATCGCAGAAGAATCAAAACAATTAAAACAAAAAATTATTGACAAGGTCAATCAAAATAAAACACCGCAAAATATAATAATCGGTTCTCAAGTATACAAAAAAGCCGAACAAAGATCCGGGAAAACTAAAAAGAAATTCTCTGGTCCATTCGCCTTAACAAACATTTTAGAAAATAACAAAATCGAAATACAAAACCCAAAAACTAAACATACCTACAGAAATAATTCATATAAATGAATCTAAAATAATACCCATTGTTCCAGATGGACCTGGACCGTCGAGTCCAGCGGTATAAAATACCACGACTTAAACAGCTACCCAGGGTTATTACCCTTTAAATTAGGAACAGCGAAAATAACATCGAACCACTGGTCCTTTGTACAACACGTCAACTTGAATTCGCTGATTAATCAGTTTTATTCTGTAAAAGTTCAAGCAGAAACGCTTTCCCTTAGCTTAAAAAAAGATACTACATATTACAATGAATATTATAATTCAATGACATCACTCTATACTCTTGAAAAACGTATAGAAAATCTAATTACACAAATTATTCCTACCAATTTAGACATTAGGCACAAAACTCACTAGGATCAATTATGAAATGCATAACAGGTAATCTAGACCAAAGTAATGCAGAAAAAATTGACGAAAAAATAACAAATTTGCAAGCAAATCAAAATAAGTTGAGAATCGAATGAATCAATACATTAAATCAAATAACGTTATTGGATTCTACAATTAACGCATTTCAAAAAATAATATCCAATATTACCACTAACGAGATGATCTTGAAGACGCGTATTTCTCAAATTGAAGACACTGAACACAACACTCAATTACATGATTATTTTCGAATATGTAATCATAAATCAGATTACATTAATATATCAAACTATTTACAGTACGCTAGATAAAATAGAGGTTGCAATAATCTTTGCAAAGATCAACGTTCTCAATAATTCGATAGTAGACCCATATGAACTCATGTCAGAAATTAAGGCGTTAAGCTCTCATTTAAGCTCAGACAAATTACCACTACCAATTAATTCCCAAAATATACTGGGCTTTGAAAAACTAATTGAAATTAAGAGTTTCTTAAAAGGCTTCAATATTGTAGTTATATTCGAGCTTCCACTTGTCGAGACTGAAATATACCAATATTTTAATCTACACTCAATACCAGTCTCATATAACAAGTCGTTTACAATTAACATTTCCTATAAACCTTTAAACCTTACCTTGCACTAAGCAACTCTAAGTACGCCTATATGGACCAAAGATGTCTCCAAATTTCGACCAATGAGTACCTGTGCAAAAACGCCCACAGCATTTACCTGGAAGCCAATCCACCATGTGCCGTTCAGCTGATTATACAAAAATCAAACATCACCACTTGCCACCCGTTCAAAATCCAATTCCACGAGATACAATATTATTGACGGAAAATGGCTCGTCACTGTACCAAACCGAATAGTCAGTACCTACGTCGACCTGCCGAAATCTAAGAGATAATGTTCCACTCTTAGGATCCTAAATCTAATAGAAATACCCAACGAGTGCAAGATTCGAATAAAATCAATTATTCTTGAATCTTATAAACCTAGCAGTTTGCCTTTTAGTGAAATTAGCCTACCTTCACTATAAATTTGACCAGATCCATTCAGCATGGACCCGTATCTTTCAATCCACCTGCAATCGACTTAAATTTTGTCAGTTTAATGGAAACGAAAGAAATACAGGCCAACCTCGAAGAACAAAGAAGAAGCCTTCTAGGCCAACCCAATTTCCGTCAGAAGAACTAGCTTTTGGACCATATTAGTTTACATTATTATTGTATTGTTAATATTATGTTTTCTGTTTAAATATTTTCAGAAAAGATTTAGGAAGGTCCAAATAATTGCCAAAAATTAGTCAAATGATATTTTTTAATTTTGAAATCACAACCACAGGATGTGCTTTCATCTACGTCGGGAGGAGTTACATTCACATGGAAACTGCAATTCTGCACATAGTAGGGTGTATATTAAAACTAATTTTGACTTTGCCTCCCACTTCGGTGTCACAAGCTGAATTTTTCAGGGATGGAAGTACATGATAAGGTAACCATTATTCCGGAAGTAATACAAAATTATATTATGCAAAAGGGCACTATCATCAAAAATCGAGATATTGATACCACCGTATAGAGAAAAACATATAGTTATTTTTTGGTCCAAAGCACAAAAAGGTCTTTGTAGGGAGTATTTTTTTATAACTATTTAAAAAAAAAATCATTTACATTAGCCCTTATGACCGAAAATAATTTTAAACGTAAATATCTCGATTTCTGCCGGGCAAAAATTTGATTAACTTGTGGTCTTTTTTATATATAACATTCATTTGACAAAAAAGGAAGGCCTAAATGAGAAAATACTATTCTTTATAAAAGCTTCGCCTATGTCTTGACCAGGTAATAGAGCAAATCCCATATTTTTTGCTTGTAAGCTAACAATGGTATAACAATAAATAATGAGAGACGTCATGAGCTTACGCCGCGCTGCGACGTAATTATTCAAACCGCCAGATGCACATACCCTTAGTCTATCTTTCTCTTCGCCTTCACGTTTAGCATGCTTTGTTTCTCTCTACGTGTCGACAGATGGAATTGTTATAGACCTATTAAGATTTGTTTTATTTTATTTGTATTATAAAACTTCTCGTTAGGTGTCAATTTGCAATCTGCCATATTGTATATCTGTTTTTATTAAAGAATTAATAAGTTTATGTGTTACATATAAAGTACCTATCTAGCAAATTTGGAAGAAATATAGACATTTTTTGCGTTTTTATTATATATAGGTACATACATCTGTTTCAGGTGAATATATCTGGGTAAGTTGTAAGGTTTTGTTTAAAATTTTAATTACGGAAGAATCAGAGAGCAAAAATAGGGATGTTGCTAAACGTCGCCAAGGCAATATGCTTGTTGATGCAACAAGCAGGGTGCCTGGAAATTAGAGGTCAATGTTTTAATTGCATATTTCATGTTTTACACTGAAGCCGAAGGAAGTTTCATTCAAATATGCTATGTTCCAAGTTATATTATGCCGAGTAGGCCATGACTGATACTTAGGTATTTATATTGTTGGGTACTGTTATCAACAATCCAGTCATAGCCTACTCAGAATAAAATAAACTTGGAACAAAGAATATTAATGTGTCGGGGTCAAGGTGTGAAGGGTACCTATTTATTTATACAATATTGCATTTTTTTAAACAGAAATTAAATTAGAATGGACAGCACAAAGGATTCAAGTTCAGAAAGCGAAATTGAGCCCCTTGCCTCTTTTATGTTCGAAATAGCACTATAGTATTGATATTATTAATGAAACAATACAAAAAGTCATTTCAGATGCTAAAATTAGTAGGTAATAAATACGACGAAGTAATTTGGCACAAGCTATGCTATATTAGTTATTCATGTAAAAGA
>MU194046.1:0-11854 GCA_016904865.1 Pissodes strobi
AACCGCGGATAATCCGAAACCGGTTAACCGACTATCCGAAAAACCGTCTCCGGTTGCCAGCACTAATTTTAACTTTAGTTTTAATCATCTCCTGATGATAATAACATGGTTAGCGAAACGCGCGTCGAGATCATAAATACTCTTTCGATATTGTGGATAAAACTGCCAGTAAATTACTTAGCACCTCATTATCCCTAGCAACTAGTAAATACATCCTACCGTTCTAAAAATAGATACGGTAAATCGTAGAAAAATTAATATAAAAATCATTAGATATCATCACTGAAAGGCACACAATATTTTAGACATATCTTTTTAAAAATATATGTGGCAATTTATTTAAGATGATTCAACTTTAAGGAATATCACGATATTATAAAACAATACTTTTATTACAGAATTAATTGCATGGTTGTAAATGAAATACTGTACAAAACATTGATTGGTTGTTAACGTTCGGTGACCATATTAATTCACTTATGTCAAAGAAAATACTACTACGAATAGAAGGCTTATTCAAATGGCAATCTGTGAATCTGTAAGGAGACATCAATGCCCCCGTAAAACGAATATAATATGCGCTAACCCTCGTGTTGTTATATGTGCCGTGCCCTCGTGTCACCGGCCGGAACGCGACGCAGTGTTGCCAAAGTTCCCCACTTATACCGACTCAATATTATTTTATTATTTCGCATTTTCCAAGGCAAGTTGTCATAATTTACAGACATAATTTTAAAACAGTTATCCCAAACCGATGGGGCAGAAATTTTGCGTACGTATTTAGTTTGGATCAAAATGCAAAATTATCGTGTTTTTATGCTGGTACAAGACCATATTTAGGAGAAGAATTTTGAATTTAAATTGTCGTATCATGCTGAAAATTTGCATACGTTTTTAGGTCCGGAGACATTATAAAATTTTTATAGTATTTTTGAGCTGGAACAGACCCGTATTCAGGAGGGGGGGCCAAATTTTAAATTTAAATTGTATCGAGCATTAAATTTGCATACGTTTTTTGGTCCGGAGACATTGTAAAATTTTTATAGTATTTTTGAGCTGGAACAGACCCGTATTCAGGAGGGGGGGGCCAAATTTTAAATTTAAATTGTATCGAGCATTAAATTTGCATACGTTTTTTGGTCCGGAGACATTGTAAAATTTTTATAGTATTTTTGTGCTGGAACAGACCCGTATTCAAGGGGGGGGGCAAATTTAAATTGTATCGAGCATTAAATTTGCATACGTTTTTTGGTCCGGAGCCATTGTAAAATTTTTATAGTATTTTTGAGCTGGAACAGACCCGTATTCAGGAGGGGGGGCCAAATTTTAAATTTAAATTGTATCGAGCATTAAATTTGCATACGTTTTTTGGTCCGGAGACATTGTAAAATTTTTATAGTATTTTTGTGCTGGAATAGACCCGTATTCAACGGGGGGGGGGCAAATTTTAAATTTAAATTGTATCGAGAATTAAATTTGCATACGTTTTTGGTCCGGAGACATTGTAAAATTTTTATAGTATTTTTGAGCTGGAACAGACCCGTATTCAGGAGGGGGGGGGCCAAATTTTAAATTTAAATTGTATCGAGCTTTAAATTTGCATACGTTTTTTGGTCCGGAGACATTGTAAAATTATTATAGTATTTTTGAGCTGGAACAGACCCGTATTCAGGGGGGGGAGCAAATTTTAAATTTAAATTGTATCGAGCATTAAATTTGCATACGTTTTTAGGTCCGGAGACATTGTAAAATTTTTATAGTATTTTTGAGCTGGAACAGACCCGTATTCAGGGGGGGGGCAAATTTTAAATTTAAATTGTATCGAGCATTAAATTTGCATACGTTTTTTGGTCCGGAGACATTGTAAAATTTTTATAGTATTTTTGAGCTGGAACAGACCCGTATTCAGAAGAAGGGGGCCAAATTTTAAATTTAAATTGTATCGAGCATTCTGGAGACATTGTAAAATTTTTATAGTATTTTTGAGCTGGAACAGACTCGTATTCAGAAGGGGGGGGGCAAATTTTAAATTTAAATTTTATCGAGCATTAAATTTGCATAAGTTTTTTGGTCCGGAGACATTGTAAAATTATTATAGTATTTTTGAGCTGGAATAGACCCGTATTCAGGAGAAGGGGGCTAAATTTTAAATTTAAATTGTATCGAGCATTAAATTTGCATACGTTTTTTGGTCCGGAGAGATTGTAAAATTTTTATAGTATTTTTGAGCTGGAACAGACCCGTATTCAGGAGGGGGGGCCAAATTTTAAATTTAAATTGTATCGAGCATTAAATTTGCATACGTTTTTTGGTCCGGAGACGTTGTAAAATTATTATGGTATTTTTGAGCTGGAACAGGCCCGTATTTTGGAGAAGGGGGCTAAATTTTCAATTTAAATTCTATCCAGCTCTAAATTTGCATACGTATATATGTCCCTCAAGAATGTAAAATTATCATGTTTTTAAGCTGGTACAGGGTCGTATTTAGGAGGAGGGGGTCAAATTATGAATTTAAATTGTCGTATGAAGCTGAAAATTTGCATACGTATATGGGCCGAAATCAATATAAAAATATCGTGGTTTTAAGCCGGTACATGACCGCATTTAGGAAATGGGGGCCAAGTTCCGAATTTAATTTGTCATATCGAGCTGAAAATTTGCATGGGTGGGTATAGGTCCGGAGACAATGTAAAAATACTACATGTATAATAACAACATCCATGATTATTACTCTATTCCTATAAAATAGAATATATTATATTATTAAATAACATAAAAATAAAAAAGTCGTAAATACATTATGTCGGCATTTTATAGATTATCTAATCTTATTCGGCAAAAACTGTAACATAGGTACATAATATTTAAAACTATAAAATTCAGTATTTTTTTAAGCTCGAAACATAAATAAGTCAGAGGGGGCATCATTATACCTAAGCAATCTGTACAATAAATTAACCAAAGCAGAGGAGCTAAACTGCTAAACTCATTAAAGTTTTGTGGTAAATACCTAAATATTCGATTAATACTTTTTTTTAATTAAGAAAGTGTTTTTGAAAACGCACTTTACTATTTTAGTTCTAAAAAATTGTGAGTTTGAAAATCTGTCGAAATCTTACCTGTAATATTTACCTATCTAAATTGTTTTATTATTGTCAAAATATATTTTTTATTGATGTTTAAGGTTGTTTAATTTTTGCTGCACTTTTTTTTGTTGTTTTTATCTAATGTTCATTTACAAAACATATAAATGTTGTGTTAAAATTATTATTTTTATCAGCCAACCAACGAACATTTTTTGCCAAAATTTTGTCTGTTATTTTTACCGCAAGGTCCTCTCGACTCATACAGATTAAAATATTTACGGAAATATAAAAATGATTTTTGGACAATAACAACTATGTCATCTTTTGGTACACAACTAAAGACTCTCCAGATTTTCCTCCATAATTTTTATTTCATTGCAACTCTCAAAATTATTTTAGCAATCTAAATAGTTAAATTTATTTTTTATTCGTTTAATAAGATACCCTGTAGTGACAGCACATTCTTCCAAAGGTGTTGTGTATGTTGCGTTTTCAATTAATACATTTTCAGCACTAGTGGATTCCGCATCAGAAATGTCATCTTTACTTTCAAGACTTTTAAAAAATTCATTATCAGCGCTTGTATTTTGATGTTGTAATAGTAGATAACAATTTTTGCCTGTCAAAGTCCTCTTTACAATTGGAATATTGTGACGGTTTTAAAAGGCTAGTAATGGTTTCTATTCTAAAAGATAATCGAAATGATTTTGCGGATGGATTTAAATTCCAGCCGGCTTTCTGCTTCACGACACCGAAAAAAATTAAAAAAATCTTGGTTTAACCGTTTTATAAGAATAAAACCATTACCATCACTTTTTTCAGCATAATTACCGCGTTGATTTTTTGTACAATACCTTGAAAACAAGGTGGTCTAGATTGTTTTGTTTTTTTTTTGTTACTTTAACTAATTTAGTGAAACTATATTTTCCTTTCATAAGTGTCATTGATCGTAAATTCAAAACTTGTATTATCTTTTAAGCTCTTTCAAAAAAACAAGTGAGTATCGGAAAGCAGCGAAACAAAAGCAACATGGATTTTCTCTAATGGATCACCCTATATATTTTACGCTTAAGAGAACGATGTTTTCCTCTTGCTTTTAAAAATATATAATATGTTGACATTCAGAGTATAGTCAAAAGCAGTCATATCGTGCGGGTCCAAAGGTCACATTTCTCATTAATTATCATGCCTTTGACAGATTTTGCATGCAAAATCGGCCATAAATGAAAATTTTAATGAAAATTGTGACCTTTGGACCCGCACAATAAGATCGCTTAGATGTTTCAGAAATATTACACATAATAATACACATAATTACACATACTACTCACATAATTGCTAATGGCTAGCCAACGTTTTCGCTTTATTATTGTTATTATATTGTTAGTATCTCACTTTTCTGGAGCAAAAGTCATGATTCCAGTATATTGTATTCGTTGCTTGGCAACATGCAATAACTGTACATGCAGGAATAGAAAATAACTGTCCGGGAATATAACATTTCCGGCCTAGGACGGGAATGTAACATTTCTGTTCTATTCAAACGCCTTGTTTGTCAGATCTGACGTCGATCAAAAATAACATTTAGCTGTAGTTTCCGTAGTTACGTAATAAACTTCAAGCTCGCTCGATTCAAAACTTGATATTATGTTGAGTTTAAATTTAAAACACCGTTTTTATTTAGGGTAATATTTGGCTCTATTTTTATAAGTACGTATTCTAATTCAATCGGATAAAAAGTAGCATGTGCAACTAGTAGGAAAAGTACATTCCTGGACTCCTGTGTTGCTGGCCTCGGCTGCGCCTCGTCCAGCAATTACCACAGTCGTCCGTCCAGGAATGTTTTGCTTTTCCTCCTACAGAATATACTATTTTGCAGCCAGGAGGAGAAGTTTTTCTTTTTAGCGTAAAATATACAGGGTAGTCCATTAGAGAAAATCCATGTTGCTTTTGTCTCGCTGCATTCCGATACTCACTTGTTTTTTTTTTCAAGGATAGTAAAGGAAAAATAATACAACTTTTGCATTTACGGTTTTTTTTTTGGTAAGGAATCACCCTGTGTTACTGGTGAAGCAAAAAAATAGCATTAAAAGGCATTTCGTACATTTTACCCTAATTTACCTTTTGTCATTGTCAGTCATGTCAGTGTGAAATGCCAAGGAACTAATTGTAATATTGTGATGATGTTAATAAGTAAAGAATTGATATGGGAACGTCCAAGATTGGAAACTACATTTTTGTAGGGCACAAATAGAAGAAATTAAGCAGTCAATATATGATACTTTTTTAATAACATTAAACTTAATGAATTACACTAGCGTTTAATCACCGAATATTACCAACAGATTTCACTGGGGTCTAAAAAATAGTTAGGGTGTCTTGGAAAATTTGAGAAATCTCGCGGGTTCAGATAGAACACGAAAAAATAACATGACAAGTTTCTAGAATTTTCTTCCTACCGGCCATCTCTACGGAGATATGGGCTCCCAAAGGACGCCGCTGGTTTTAGGTTTTTCTTGAATAACTTTTAAAGTACTTGATGTAGGTAAGTTAATAAAAATTTAATATGATAACACTAGTAGGGACCTCTTAAAATAGGGCACTTAAAAGATATTTAGCTTTTTTAATTTACCAGGGCGGACTCAGGTTTACAGCTTAATGCGTATATTCTTAACACCCTGTATGATAACGACCTAAAAAATATTTGTGGGTAGCATGAACCTTAAGCTATAGAAAAAGTATTCTTGTTCAATATTGATAAAACCGTTTTCGAGTAAAAAAATTATAAAGAAATTAATGTTTTATTTTTTATTAAGAAAATCGACTGATTTCTTCGGATTTCTTATTTTTTTTTTGGATAACAACTCAAAAAACGGTTTATGTTATCGCTCTTGAACGGGAATATTTTTTTATAGCTTAAAGTTCAAGCTGTCCAAAAATTTTTTTGGTTCCTTATCATACAGGGTGTTAAAAAAATAAGCAAGGTGTTAAATTTAGTCCGCCCCTGGTAAACCAAAGAAGCTAAATATGTTGCAACTATTTTAAGGAGTTCTTACTAGTGACCTTTATACTAAATTTTTATTAATTTATGTCAAGTACTTTGGAGACTATTCAAGAAAAAACGATTTCTAGCGGTGTCCTTTAGGGGCCCATATCTCCGTAGGGAGGGGAAAAAATATAAGAACTTGTCCCGTTATTTCTTCGTGTTCTATTTGAACCCCGGAGATTTCTCAAAGTTTCCCGGACACCTTGTGTATTCCGTTCACATATTAAAGTCCTCCCCAGTGTGTAATAAAAAAAATGTGTTGGCCAACCTGAAATCGCCAAATTATAAACTTTTTACAATGATGCGCGTAAATAACTTAGCACCCATAATAAATTATTTGTTCACATCTAACCAATGAAAATGTAATAGTACAGGTAATAGTTGTTAGGTTCGAATTTACCTTAACTTTAAGATGACGTTGTTTGGCAACGATGTCTATAATTATTGTTGAACAAAAATAAACTTAATTTCTAAATCTTTGACAATCATGAATAAAATAAAGCATCTTACCTATCCTTGTTGGATGTTCGTAATTTGTATGTTTATTTAAAAAAAAAATAAGTAAAAGCATTTGCCTAAATTTTATGCATATCACCCATTGTCAATCATATTATACAGTGGTGAAATGTTAAATATTGGCATAAATGACCAGCATTTGAAGTCATACCTAGATTACAATTTAATATCTCAAAATCTCAATAATAATTATTTTAGGTTTACGTAAATGAAAACTGCTTTTCGCGTTTCGCCTACTCCTACACGCTTGCTACTCAAGTCGCTACTGCGTGACAACACGACACGACCAACAAATATTTTCCTAGTAGAATTATCTATTATCTTTGACGCCGCGCCGGGCAAATTTCAACCGCACAAATTTGGCAACGTGGCCGGGCACGCGGTCGCTTTTATGGCGAGACTCGCTCGATGGAAGCAGGCTCGAAAAGTCTGCTTCCATAGGAGATACACATTTTTAACATGGGATGAGTTTTCTATTGTGTACTATAATATTCTTTGCTTATGTCTACGGGCTGACCTATAACTCTGAGAGGAGTAATGTGGGTTGCCTAAATTTACTTTTCGCATGGCACTCCGCTCGCTACGGGGCTCAAGAAAAGGAAACTAACCCTGTGCTAACCCAAACCAACCCAAGACATACCCAAAAAACAGTTTAGAAATATAACCTTAAAAAAAATAAAACACAACTGACCGGGTTTCAACCCGGGTCGCCGCCGCAGTCAGGGCTAACCAACAGGGGACGAGGTTGTATCACGAAGTACATGAAAACAATTTATTGCGCAATCATGCTCAGAGTTATTGGACAGCCCCTAGACATAATGTATTAATTCCTAGCTCATCATAAAATTAAGCTCGATGCTTCGAGTCTCGGTTAACTGCTTAATTTCTTGACAATAATGGAACACTTTCCACCTCATTGTGTAATATACTATTACTGCACCGAGAGTTATAATTTCGAGTTTAAAATTTAATTTTTTAGATGTTTTACATTTGATAATGGAAGTTGATTTGCCTATGAAAAGTAAATTCTTTATAAGGCATTTAGTTTCATCATAGTCATAAAATTAACCTGATATCAGCTTATATTGATCGTTATTTTCGGTTTATATCCTCGGAACTGGATCGAGGCGGTTCTACGTAAATAGATTCAAGCTGCATAAAAGAAGCTATTAACAACCAAACTAATGGAAAAAATTACACCGAAAGTGTATTTATTATGGACAAATCGAAATATACGGAAAAAAATATCCAATTCTTACCTGCCAGCGGCAGAAAACGGAACAGCCCTACACGAGCTAACTATTGTCTCTTGAGTAGACTTTCTCTTTAATGTCATGGGACCGCTCCATTCTCGGGCTCTCAGCAAAGACGAGCCCATCGTGTTTATCTGCACCGTATCGTATACCAACTGCTCCTGTAGGGTTTTCCCTAAGGTATCCTCTTGCCTTAGGCCTAACTGTCTTTCACATGCCGCATTCATATACTGAAATAAAGTAAATAACAAAATTACTTCGTTTCTATTGATCGTTTGTTAATCCGTGCAATAACAGTGGTTCAGCTGCTATCAACCTTGAATATTAATATAATTCCCATTAAAAAACAGTTATTAGCCATATTTTCCTGCAAGACCTACACACAATTCAGGAAAATGTTATTTTTTTTTTAATAAATGATTAATTTCTTGGTGTGTAAAAATTTCTGTTCAATTTCGGTAATTTTCAAATATTATCGGTAGTGCTAAACCACAACGATAATTTAACTAAAAACGTTACAACTTCAAAACGCTCTAATAGGCTAATAAGATCCATCCAATTTAATTCTCATCGAGAGATTAGCTTTATAAACTACATTAATCTACGGGAACATATCTAAATATGTCGGAACTTTTGTTTTCATTCAACTGGCAGCGTAAAACAGTTTAAAGACGCTATTTGTCCGCCAGCCATTTAAAAATATCATGTCAGTTAGTTGTCAGCTATATTTCAGGCTACTTTTTCATGATAACCAGATAATCTTATATGACACCATGATATTTTAGAAAAACCTCATTCAGGCATTTTCATAATTTGAAGAAAGAGTTCTCCACCTTGAACCTCGGCCTTTCCCCAAATTATAAAAGAGAATTCATATAGCTTTTAGGCAACACGTTGTCATGAAAAATCCTTGGTAATTTTGTTGCACTTACGATATTTTATACGAAAATTTATTTAGTAGGTTAGCAGCTCATTGTCTTACATTTGTCGCATTAATGGGCTTCCCATGGTCTCTAATGCCAAATTAATTTTTCGACAGCAAATGAAATAATTGAACATCCTTATTTTACTTGTAAAGGTAAAGGCGTCCACTAGTTGCCTTCGATGTTAAAATTTTGCTTTAAATATTCCTCGCGGACCAGAGATTAGATTGACAAACAAATAGCTAATCTGAAAATTTTGTTCTGTTGACGATAAAGCGTCATTATTACGGATTTTTTTTTATTCTCCCGTCTCTAATGCGAAGTTGTATTAAAAACTAATAAATACGTTTTTACTATTTAGATATTCACTTTCAATCTTTCAATTAATTCAAATCTGTAAATGGAATGTTATGAAAAATATTGTGGTCGTTTTACTTAAAGACAGGTGCGTGAGTATAATAATATTCACTTGTAGGGCTAATTTGGACATTCTGCACCAACTGCATGAAAGCCGTTTTTACTCTGATTTTCCTCTCGCGAACTACGCCATTTTTGGGTATAGGACTGTGTGCATCTTTAGATAGCCTTAAATGGGTATGCATACCGCTCTAGACTGGTATGTATACAGCTTTTGCCAAACCGGACTAAGCCTGCCTTAAGTTACATATAGCTAGAGCTATCTAAATCTTAAAACAGATCTGTCTAAAGCTGTTTACGGACCTGTTTAAAGCTGCATAAAGGCCTACCGAAAATAATGGCAGAGTCTGCGGGATAAAAAGGGGGGGAATATAGATTTGATGCAGCTTGGAGCAGAATGCCCAAATTCCCTATTTGAATTACCACTATGATTAATTAAATAATTATATTCGTAAATCCAAGCAATACAATTTAGTAATCTTAACTCAACCAGACATCGATCGATATAGTAAAGTGAAGCAACTACTTTCCTCAACCCTTAGAATATAGATTTTACGTACGTGAATATATTAGCTTCCGCTAAAGTCCGTATATAAAAAAGGAAAGTTGCGGATTCCAAACCCTATACCACCATTGGATAGAGCGGAAAAAGTGGCAATGCAAAAGTGCAATTCAATTTGAAATTCGTTTTTAAATAAGCCCAAGACGAAAATAAAACGATTTTTGAAAATTTTCTCTTTTCCGGATATCTATGGAAATACTAGAAATGTTTAAACTTTCTAAACGCCATTTTGTTAGGCACCTAAATGCGCAATTTTGCTCTAATTTCATCGACACTGTATCTCTTACGCTTTCCGAGATCCGCATACTCGAATTCGAGCCACTCTGTACAGAAAGAAGTGCGGTGTCAAAGACCATCAGATAAATGAGCACCTAGATGGCCCACCTGTTTACCGCGCACCCTAAAACACATCACTACCAAGACTTAAAAATACCAACGCATTTGACCAGAAAGCTTTCAATGAGAGACTCGCCTTAAAAAATTGCCAAATTAAGCAAAATATTGATAAAAACAAGTACTATATTTAATAACAATATTTAAATGCAAACTGATGTACATAAGTGATACTTTATGTATAATTATTATGGAATAATTTAGAATTAAAACTACGCGATTATAGAGTCTTACGTAGCCCAGACGTTGATTTAAGCTAAAATTCCAACCTGTTTAAAGTATTACCAACCGGTAGTCGATCGGACGAAGTTGGCGTTGGCGAACATCTAAATTATAACAGTAACTTAGGTTGTGGGCAGCCGACGAGACGCCGACGATTTGAAAACGTTTGCAGGGGGCTAAAGTTTGAAATTCGACTTTCAACCGTGGGCGTGGGCCCGTAGGTATTATACCAACTTATGTGTTCCAAGTTGTTTTCCGAATAATTTATTACCTACTACATAACGTTGCAACGTTGGGCGGTCGGTAGTCGGATATTAGTTGGTAGTCGGAAAAATGCTGCTTGGGCTGACCAAAGTGACTAAAAGTCTCTAAAATAATTCGTCACGAGATCCTAATATAAATCAACTCACGTCGTGATGGTAGGATGTTGGTCGTACAAGCCTCAAGTGCGACTTACATCTTACCATCAGTACGTACCTCGATTTATATTAGAAAATTGCATCGATTTAGCCGATTTCATCATCTTTTTCAGGTGGCTACGTAGCCGTCGTTGATTATATGCTTGTTTAGAAGAGATAAAATTAGTTATTTATCAACATACTCTATTTCTTAAAATGTTACCGAACCGTGCGTTTTACCACCGTCTATAGATATTCTAATAAGTTCGCTCACTCCAGCATGCCGTGGAAAATACTGCCGTTGACCTTGAACACACTCGGTCACTGTACAGCAGACGAATGGATGCAGCTACGGTGTACGATCAATATGAACTGCCGCTCGATTATTTTTATACGGAGCGTTCTATTAGGAATAAATGATATGAATAAGATTATGTATTAATGTTTGGATTATTTATTTGTTATGAACAATTATTGACATTCGCTGTCTCATTATAGCTCACTTTGTGATAGTTATTTAGTATTATAATAAATAAGTAAATAATAAACGAAATATTATCTACGATATGGATAAAAATACCAGTAGGTACAACTGGTATTGTTTAATTACGAACACAAGTTACAAAATATAACAGGAAAATAGCGACAATGGAACAATTTTAACCTGATATTTTTGGCTGTCGATAGGTATCTTATAACATTTTGTTGTTAATATGACAAATGCGTTGTCGCAGTGGATTTCGTCTTTAACTAAATAAAAATTGAAAACGCCAACTAACCCGTGCCACACCCATAACTTACCCCAAACATTAAAAGTGTTTTCCACCTAGGCAGCAAACAAACTTACTTAAACTCATATATAACTCAACTTATATACATAATTTGGGTGAAGGTAAATATTATAAATCCACAAATTTTTCGTTATTTTGATATTCTTTGGATTCATAAAAGTGATTTTTCAAAGCCATGCATGTAACGACACGTTTTGGAATTTTCGTCTCGCAAGAGAGATCAAGAATCTCTCTCTCTCTCTCTCTC
>JAEQML010065634.1:0-20755 GCA_016904865.1 Pissodes strobi
CTATGGTACGGGAGTCCCATTTTTTACAGATTTAGGAATGGAACCCCCGGGGTCAACGCCCTAAAATTGGGCCCCAAGCCTTTAAAGGGGGCCCCTGGTATGCGAGTCCCATTTTCTACAGTGTTGCAAAAAAGAGCGTCTGGGGGGGTGAAACCCTAAAATTGGGCCCCGTTTTTTAGATATCTGGGAATGGGACCTCTGAGGACGAAGCTCTAAAACGGAGACGAATCCCTTTAATTTAAATACCCGAATAAGCGTGTGAGAAGTATACTTTGCACACGCCGTGTGCAAAGTATACTTTTCACATGATGTTTGAAATGACCAGCTTTCGAGAGCAGTAGTTGTTATTGCGTTTTTGTCTCTATTCAGGGCAGTGGTAGACAAAATTATTAAAAACTTATACCTACTACTACACTGAAATATATGAAATCTAAAATAATATATAGGTAGGTAGATACCTATCAAATCTAACCCCGGACCCGGAACACTAAAAACATTAAATATCCGATTCAATAATACAATTTATTATCATCCTTATTTCGTAAAAACGTATAAAAACGCTCCCTTTCATCTTCCGAATATTCAACAAAAGACTGTTTCGCGGAAAACTGCGGCCGGCCCGGCGCGGTGCATATGAACTAAGGTAAGACCTACGTGCTTGCTTGATCCTACAGCAAAAACAGCGCGGCGCGCTGCACGGCGCGCGTAGCTTATTTTTCCCAGATCATCGCAATTGCAGCAAGCAGCAAGTAGTTAGGATTATGCATATATTTATGGGTTTATGGCAGCATCAAGTGTTTGCGGAGCTCTCACAATTCATACGACATTAATTATTATTTTCCTATTTTTGACTATAATATCTTGATATTATTATTGTTTTCAACATGTCAGGCATCCCCTGTTGTTTTTATAAGTGCAATAATAATCGAAGAAATCACGGGTTTAAATTATTTCGAATTCCCATAAAGAACGGCGAACTCTGCAAATTTGGTAACCGACACCAGTCGCTTCTTAATTTTTAGTTCATGGTACGTTTTTGCGTACTTATCTGGGTAGAGGGTGATAACCTCGGTGATAACATAAGATATAGAGGGTGTAACATAAGTTGGTGTATTTTTAACAAAATTTTAAATACCCCCCATTTTTTTAAGTGAAGACGCGATGTTGTTTTTCTTGTTTCAAATCTAAACTTTAGATTTTGTGTGTAAAAATGTTGTTTTAACTGGAACCTTGACGTTAATCTGAAGGTATAAAACTGGGGGTTAATCAAGAACTTTATCGAAACCTATAATAGTGGGCATAATACCTCGAGCCGTGTCATTCGGGTGTCTCAAATTTGAGATATGACGTCATCGACTATTTTTTAATTGAAAGCCCTTTTTTATTATTCTTTTAAAGGGCATAATAAAGTTTCAGTTCGGCACATAGTAATCGACGTGTGCTAGCATAGTTTAGTTATCTAAACAAAACATTTCTTATTTACTCAATTTATTCCAAAGTTAGAGACTCACACTGTATACCTACGAGCCGCCACTGCCCATGACCATACAGGGTGTTCCTTAATGACATACTAATATTTAAAGGGTTGATTCTTGGACCCATTTTAAGAAAAAACTTCTTATGAATGTATGTCCTAAACAACTTAATTTTTAAGATACAAAGGAAGGTAAAGTTTTTAGAAAAACAATTTTTTTATATAATAACTGTGACTATTGTAGTTATCTTTATGAAATTTGATACACGTCTTTTAGGCATCAAGATGTATTTTCTGTTGTACAGACAATTTTTTTTTCAGTGGCGTCCGTACCAATTTTGCATTGAATATTTTATAAAAAAAATGTACGCACCTTTATCTTAAAATAAAAATAATTTTTGAGATCCGCATAAATTTCTAAACAAATTTGATCAGTAGGTGTTTTAAGTCCGATGCAAGGCTTTCGCTTAAAAAAAAATAAAAAACCGTTTCTTGCATGGTCATAACAATATCGTTAATGACAATATCACAATGCAGAGAAATATATTTTATTTTTTTAGGTGAAAACCGTGTGTCGGACTAAAAAAAATCAGGTGATCAAATCTTTTTACTTAAGAAATAAGGATTTCAAAAATATATTTTTTTTATTTTAAGAAGTCAGTGGCGTACCACTGTTTGTCTTATAATAGTTTTGACAGAAAACTTCCACAGGCTACTGATGAAATAACTCTGGATTTTGTCTGCGACTTTTAGTAAAATGTGGCAAGTATAACTGGAACAGCGGAAAGAATGCGGGCAAAAAATTGGCGATGTTGTCGAGTAGTTTTTTGAGAACTAATATTTATACCTATTATTTAGATAAACACATAATTTAATATACTCATTAACTCATTGAAAATAAAAAGTAATATTCAAACTGGAACTTTACTATTACTTCAACTTTAATTCATAATCTATTTTACACATTATCAATTTAAATAAATTTGCGACATTTATATCTATTTGCCTGATACATCCGGCAACAAGTGCGTCAAGTTCCCCTCGTCCTCGTGACAAAGTGCATCAAGGCGATTGGCTGCAAGTAATTTTTCCTCTCTTTGCTTCTCAGATGTCGCTGTTCCAAATAAGTTTGCCACACTTTATCTAGCAATTCGACGCAGGAGAAATTCAGAAGTGTCTAATAATTTTTTTTTAACTTTGCCTCCCTGTATCTCAAAAGTTAAGACGTTCAGGTCATACGCTCATATGAAGTTTTTTTCTTAAAATGGGTCCAATAATCACCTCCTTAAATTTTAGCGTGTCATTGAGGAACCACCCTATATAACTAACTTTATATTGTAGGAAATCAGAAGTTACTTAGTTTATCAAATGAAGAAATCCACCGCAAATATGTATGCGAAAGACATTTTTTGGAAACGGATTTAAAAAGACCAAAAAAAAAGCGGTATTTAAAGAATTCGTGTATTCCACTGCCCCAATTAAACTCCCCCGCACATTCTACGCCAAACCGATTTAAAGGACCAGCTCAAAAAATGTTACACGCCAAAAAAAAATTGAAAAGGCAAATTAAATGTCAATGCGGCAAACTAGCAGAATTAAAACAAAAAAACATCAGATTGAACACAAAACTTAAAATACAAAATGTCAATGTCTTTTCATTGCTCATTACCGCAATGGCTTGTTTGTCACTAGCAGCAAAAAGTTTTGTTCTCATAATAATTTACTAAATAATCCCATATTTATTTCGCCTAAATTAATATAATGGGTACCTACGTACCTACTTACATACTTATTATGTCTTTTAAAAATCGATTTTGAATTTAAATAATTAATGTTTCATATGATCATAATAATTATTACATACGTAAAAGAGATATATTTTATTTTCTAATTCAAACGTTTTCGTTATAAAACCATAAACCTAACCATAGTTAGGTTTATGATGAAACGCATTAAATCATTAATATTCCCCAAACTCACATTTGTTTTAAGACAACCGGCAACAATGCATGATTTTACCGTCGAATTGCGCGCCATCTCATACCGAGTAGCAAAAGTAAGCGAGCCGAAATCGAGCTTTGGACGCTCGCTTGGGCAAGCGAGAGTCCAAATACAATACGTTTTTATACCGTTTAACTGCGCGTCTATTCGGAGTAGTTAGGTTTATGATAAGACTAATTACGAACAGTGGCCATTTAGAGAGTTGCAAAACCAAGTTTAAGAAATTAGGAGTAATGACTGTATACGAAATTTATATTTATGAATGTCTGATGTTCTTTTTTAAATATAGTAGCAGTTTTGATATTAAACAAAAAAATAGCTATAACACACCAACCTTGGAAGTCAGCTACCCATCGCATCGATTTACACTAACAGAGAGGTGCCCTCATTATATGTGCCTAAAATTGTTTAATGCTCTGCCAAATAACATCAAACAAATACAATCTCATAAAATATTTAAGAAAGAAATTAGAACATTGTTGGTTAACCTAGAACCTTATGATTTGAGAGAATTTTGTAGAAATTTGTAATTCAATGTGACCGTAACTAATACCTAGGTACTTGTATTTGTGACGTCATTTAATTTTTTCTGTTGCACTATTGGAACGATGACTTGAAATCAATATTATTATTATTATTATTATTTTCACAACAAAATTGCCATCTGTTACAGTTTGATTTTCCAGCTCATGTTTTATGAGAGAGCAGATAGCCTGTCCCTAAATGTACAGGATTAACTCCCCATTCAGGCTGTCCGAATAAATATCACTCATCACTAAAGCAAATATCGGGTTGAAAATAATGATTTTCAGTATTATATAATATCAAAATCAGCTTCAAACAGTTCCTGTAGAATTTATTTAATAATTTTAATGCGTTCCTAGTTTCATGAGCCAGAGAATTGGTAGGTTATGCAACAAAAGTTTCTTAAATTTCTATTTGTGTGGGTTAATCACATCTACGATGTCTTTTTTTATTAGCAATGAACCAGTTTCTGAATACTTCCCAAATAAATCCACCAGGTACCTGTGACTCATATTATGATTTGGGTCTCATTCCATATTCTCCATAAATCCAAATCATTTCATTCGTTCGTGGAGGGTGTAAACCATTTTAAAAATTATTTTTGTTATCACGCCAAGTAGTTACAATGAAATACAATGAAATAAATCCTAGTACGAAATAAGTGTGCTTTATCAATATTTGTATTCATTATAAGTAGGTATCTGGCGTTTGAATTACGTTCTTTTTTTGATAACCAACGATAACAATACATTTTAGCTGATATTTAATTAAGTACTTAATTATTATTTCATTTATTTCTCGAACCGACTTAAGTCAAATTGCAAAAGTATTCAAAGCCTTAGAGGTTTACTAACTGCCTCCCTCGGCGTACTAATTAAAATCAATCGACTAAAACAACTGAAACTCATGCAAATGTCAAAATAAAAATTATAAAAGCACATTAGTGTAATAAATCCAACAAATTTCTGAACTTTGGAAGCCAATTCTCCAACAGAAAACTAAAATATAGTATCATAAAAGAGTTAAATTAGTGGATTACCACATAAGATGTCAATTGTAATCTTAGGGGTTCAGTTAGTTTGGGTTTTTTTACCAACGCCGCCATAGGGTTGAAGCAGTGGCGTAGTGAATACGAATTAAAACTGTGCCCGTCGTTGTTTTTCGTCAAGTGTCCATATTTTATTTTGAGCCGCAGACATGAAGTTTTCAATTTGACACCATGTATGATACATATAAAATTATCTAGGCCAGATGATTCCAAGAGTATCGAGAAATGTTGGAATACTTTTAAATGAATGTCTTACCTTAAAACCCAAGAGAGGTGGCCGAGAACAACTTGTAACAAATTTTAATAGTTGTCTCTTTTGTATATCTGAAAAACTATACAGGATTTTCCAAAACAGTAGTATTGTAGGATGTTCTGCATTGAAATCACCTGTAAAGGAAAAAAAATCAATATAGTTAGAATACACAAAAATTACGTCATTAATTTAAATTCAAATCTAATGACATCTCGTCAGTACATGCACTATATTAATTACCCATGCTACTATTCAACTTCCCTTTTTGACAAAATAAATACTAAATATGATCTCCATCTGATTATAACATTTTCTTGATAGAAACATATTCTGAAGGCGCACACAAACAATTTTGCGTTTATTAACAGTGTATAATTACAATATTAATATTTCTTTTATATTGAATGTATATTTAAAAAAAGCTGCAACTCTTGAACTAATTACGAAAATCTTTACATTACCTGAATAAAGAGTGTGTGCTCTTAAATCGCTAAGATCGATTTCATGCGTATCTCCACCAATAATGACTTGAAGTTCCTTGTGATTGAATAACTTGAACCACAAAAGAGGTACAACACTATTCAAACCTTCCCTAAATGCTGCGCACTGCTTTTTGAGTTGTACATTTAATTTTAAATCTGCAAGCCTCTGAATGTATTCTAACCTATTTTCATTTGTTACTGGAATGTTTCTGCCATTTGGCTTAAGTTCCATAATCTAAAAATACACATTTTCATTAAAGCTACGAAACATGGATCAGGGTATTTCAATTCAACTTCATAAACTTTGAAAAATATTTTAGTAACAATGGTGTATTTTTGCCGACATTAACTTTATTGCAACATTATCAGGGACGTAAAATAAAGATATCGGGGATTATCGATCCAAGATTAAAAATAACGTAAAAAAGTCTCTAGAAGGAATGACTCATTTATGTGATATAACATAACAAATATAACATATCTAAAAAATTAAAAATATGATAAAATTATCAGAAAACCACATTCTTTAGGTATCTTTAGATGTTGTAACACTATACAGGGTGTCCGGAAATAGCATCGCCAAATTACAGCTGGTGATTCTACATAAGAAAACATGAACATTTTTTCATATGAACATGGGTTCGAAAATGCATAGTTTCCAAGATACAGGGTGTCAAACTTTTTATAAAAAATCAGTTTTTTTAATATCTTAAATATGATTTTACTGATTTTGTTGAAATTTGGCAGCGTTATCTGTAGTAATAAGGGGCTCATTTAGCCTTAATCAGATTAAAAATATAAAGTCCAGTGGCATCCCGGAGGGCATCATACCGAATATTATTGACAAAAAAAGTGTGCGCCGCTGACTTTTTCAAACATTTTATATTTTTTTCGCATTAAGCAACTAAAAATACAATATTTTTGATTTTCGAGTTGTTTTCGTATCTTGCTTCTTTTTCGTAAAAAAAAAGTAAAAACCAGTTTATTACATTTCCAACCTTTTTTGATAAAATCGATATTTTTATTTATATCTTAAATATACTTTTACCGATTTTGTTGAAATTTAATAGTGTTATCTGCAGTAATAGGCGGCTCATTTAACCTTAATTAGATTAAAAATATAATGTCCAGTGGCGTCCCGGAGGCGTCATACGGAATATTATTGACAAAGAAATGTGCGCTACTGACTCTTTTAAACATTTTATATTCTTTTCGTATTAAGCAGCTAAAAATACAAGAATTTTGTTTCTTGAATTGTTTTCAGGGCACCAAATTCTACATCAAACGCTGTAATGAACTGGTTCTATTTTTTTCTCTAAAACGAAGCAAGATACGAAAACAACTTAAGAAACAAAAATGTTGTATTTTTAGTTGCTTAATACAAAAAAGATATAAAATGTTTAAAAGAGTCAGTAGCGCACATTTCTTTGTCAATAATATTCGGTATGATGCCCCCAGGGACGCCACTGGACATTATATTTTTAATCTAATAAACGCTAAATGAGCCGCCCGTTACTACAGATAACCCTATTAAATTTCAACAAAATCGGTGAAAGCATATTTAAGATATAAATAAAAATATCGATTTTATCAAAAAAGTTTGGAAATGTAATAAACCGGTTTTTACTTTTTTAATCGAAAACGACGCAAGATACGAAAACAACTCGAGAATCAAAAATATTGTATTTTTAGTTGCTTAATACGAAAAAAATATAAAGTGTTTGAAAAAGTCAGCGGCGCACACTTTTTTTGTCAATAATATTCGGTTTGATGCCCTCCGGGACGCCACTGGATTTTATAGTTTTAATCTAATTAAGGCTAAATGAGCCCCGTATTACTACAGATAACCCTGCCAAATTTCAACAAAATCAGTTATGATATTAACAAAAAACTGATTTTTTATAAAAAGTTTGACACCCTGTATCTTGAAAACTGCATTTTCGAACCCATGTTCATATGAAAAAATGTTCATGTTTTTTTATGTAGAATCACCCTCTGTAATTTGGCGACGCTATTTCCGGACACCCTGTATAGAAATAATACGAAAAAATAGACTTGTTCAATAATTATAATCATAAGTTCAACTTTACAAATGAATTAGAGAAAGAAAAAAGATCTTTCTAGCTCACATCGCCTAAAAAATTAAAACTGCCGTAAATATAGCATAGCTAGATACTATTTTTATTCAAGGCATCACATTTATCAAAGAAAATCAGCTTTTATTTATTTATTGAACGAATATTAACAGCAATAGCCGATTACAGATACTCCTTAGTCCGCCTAGACGACCAAATTTACGACATTTTACAATTATTACCCCCTAATTTCATTAATTTGTGACGACTGAACAGAAGCATAATGTGTCAAATAATTGATTCATCTAAACGACAACGACTAAATTTCTAAAGTATCCAGAGCCTGCTTTGCAGTAGGCCTCAATAATTTTTTATACTGGCGTAAACTGATAGTATCCAGGTTCAAATTACTTCAAATAAAGACACATTCAGTAAAGTGTGGAGGTTTTGTACAAATTATCTCTGTTTCTGACATTTATTATTAATTGAGAATGGAGCTGATGTAACAGTTCTGAACTGTCAACCTGGTTGGTCAAAGGAGAAGCTCTTACTCTTCTATTATCCGGAGACAATCTATTGAACATTGACAACTGTAACTGATTATCAAATCGTGGAAGACCACATCTTTTTAGGAACATATGACAATGAAACAAACCCATTGTCCTATGTGCCTCATTAATTATATTTATTATATGTTGAGTGAAATTTAATGTATTGTCAAATAGCTTAAATCTGCTTTCAGAGTTTCACACTTTTACAAATTAATTCTATTTATTTCATATTCTGTGTTTATCTGGTTTTTTTAAGATAAAATATTTCCTTTACATTTTTCCGGATTTAGCTTAAAATCATTCTCAACACACCAAACACACACACACACACACGATCAAGATGCTCTTGCAGACATAGACTGTCATTTTCAGTAAGAACCTCAAATAATGTTTGGAAGTCTTCTTCTTCTTGTGGTGCCTATCCGTTACGGATGTTGGCGATCATCATGGCGATGCGTACTTTGTCTACGGCCGCACGAAAGAGGCCTACTGTTTTTCAACCACGATATCCTTCTTCTACCAGGTCCCCTCCTGCCCTCCACTAGGCCCTGCAAAATCAGTTGTAATAGTTCATACCGTCGGCTGTTTCTCATTATGTGCCCCAAATATTCTAGCTTGCGCGTTTTTATTAAAACAAGCAGTTCCTTTTCTTTAGCCATTTATTCTAGGACACTAAGGTTGGTGATATGGGCTGTCCATGCGATTCTCAAAATTCTTCGGTATAACCACATTTCAAAAGATTCGAGTTTTTTACAGGACGCTTCAGTCAGCGCCAGCGTCCAAGACTCGACACCGTATAGTGCCGCTGGAAAAACATAGCACTTTAGCAGTCTGATCTTAGTTGGCAGGGATAAGTCGTGACATTTTCAAAAATGCGGTCCTGGCCTTCTCTATTCTTCATTTTATTTTGAAGGAATGATCCCATCTTTCACTTATCATTGTTCCGAGGTAAGTATACGTCTGTACTCTTTCTATTTGTTTGTTATTTATCGTGAGTTGGCCAGCGCTGTTGTTCATTTTTGACACTACCATATATATTTTTTTTAAGTTCAGGGAAAGTCCATATCTCTGGCTAGCCCCAACCACCCGAACCATCATCTCCTGAAGACTCTCAAGGCTGTTCGCAAACACCATCGTATCATCTGCATATCGTATGTTGTTTATATACTCTCCATTAGTCTTAACCCGCTGTTTGTATCTTCTAAAGCCTCTTGGAAAATACGTTCCGGGTATACATTAAAAAGTAGAGGCGACAGTACGCAGCCCTGTCGGACCCCTCGTTTTATTAGAATATCTTCCGACTAATCTCCTTAAATACGTATGGTTGCTGTTTGGCACCAGTATAAATTAGAAATGATTCTTAGATTTTGTTCGCCTAGTCCAATCTCCTTTAGAATCTTAATAAGTTTATTGTGTTGAACGTTATCAAATGCTTTTTGATAGTCAATGAAACATGCAAAGATATCGCAGCTAACATCTCTGCATCGTTGGAAAAGGACCTGGACACTAAATAAGGCCTCTCTAGTACCGCATTTCGAAATCCAAATTGTGTGCAGCTTACATGGTCTTCGCACTGTTTAAAAATACTCCCATGTATTATTTTTAAGAAGTTTCAGAAGATGGCTCATGAGACTGATGGCACGGTAATCATTGCAACGTTTGCGTGTGGTGTTTTTGGCAATAGTATAAAAGTCGATTTCACCCACGTCTTTGGTATAACTCCAGTAGAACATATGTTATTGAATACTCGTGTCAGTTGTTTAGTGCCTTCCTCGTCAAGTAATTTTAAAAACTCAGTGTACGTGCCATCCGGGCCAGGAGCCTTGCCGTCTTTTAGCTGAGATACAGCCTTCGTGACCTCATCTATTGTCACTGGTAGACTGTCAGTAGAGGCAAGATCAGGAGGACATTCTGGTCCGTAAAAAGGTTCTCTATGTAGTTTTCCCAGGTGTTCGTTTCCTCTTTGACGTCGGTAATCATTTTACCATCTTCGTCATGTGGTGTTCTAGATGTATTGGATCTATATATTCCTGCTGCTTCTCTTACTCTCTTGTGCATATTAAATGAGTCACCTTTTTGTTCTAATGTTTCCATTTCTCTACATTTTGTGCCGAGCCAATGTTCTTTTGCTTTCCTTATTTCTCGCCTAATTTCCCTTTGGATATTTTTATATCTTGCGTCGTTGTTCTTCGCTTTCCGCCTTTCCTCCATGAGTTGTAGAATATAGTCTGTCATCCAGCTTTTCTTTTTCTCTTGTTTAGCGATCAAATGCTCATTTCCAATCTTATTGAACAAGCCGGACATTTTCTGCAGTCATTGCTCTGCGGTATCTATTTCTTCTAGTTGTCTGCATTTATCTGTCAGTAGATTTGTCACTTCTTTCCTTTTTTCCTCCTCTTTCAGCCTTCTCAAGTCCCATCGCTTGTCAGTTCTTTTCTTTTTAACTTTCTTCAATTTAACAACTCTAAATCTTCCAGTCAGAAGACAATGATTCGACGAGATGTCGGCGCCAGGATAAGTCTTGGCAGGCAAACAACTGTTCCTAAATCTTTTATTAACAAGGATATAGTCAATCTGATTTCTGACCGTCTTATCTGGTGATATCCTCTAAAACTGAGCTTTATCCACAATACCGAAACAGAATTTTTGCACTCGACGCGCGTTTCGCTAACAATGTTAGCATCATCAGGAGATGATTAAAACTCAGTTTTAATCATCTCCTGATGATGCTAACATTGTTAGCGAAACGCGCGTCGAGTGCAAAAATTCTGTTTCGGTATTGTGGATAAAGCTCAGTTTTAGTGCATGTTGCCGAAGGTTCCAAACCCCAACATAGTGGTGATATCCTGGTATACAGGGTGCTACAAATTCGTTTCTTTGTATGGGTATCTCGAAAACCGTAAGAGATACGAGGTCAAAGATGCCCAATTTAAGGGTGATTGACATGCCGTCGAGAAATTTAGAAAATTCCGTCTACTTCCGGAGATATCCGTAAAAAACCGAAAATCATCTATTTTATTTTTATTTTTTCCTGCCTTTGTTTGAAGAGCTAAAGTAAAATAAATGTCACATTCTTATTGGCACTTTCTCTCCTCTACAAGCTGGCGGTATCAAATTTTAAATCCGACGTTTCGCTTTCGGGCCCCCTTTATCAACTTCATTTTTTTAAATACGGACCTGGAATTTTTATCTAATTTTTAAAAAGCCTTTGGTCTCCTAAAACCAACGATGTATCGCACTTATCAATAAATCAACAAATCTAGATTTTTTCCATAAGAGATAATGTGTTAGACAGAGATCCCTGACCCGATTTCACTTATGACAAGATTTGTTACCACTATCGGACAAGTGTGATACATTGTTGGTTTTGGGAGACCAATGGCTTTTTAAAAATTAGATAAAAAACCCAGGTCCGTATTTAAAAAAAATAAGTTGATGAAGGGGGCCCGAAAGCGAAACGTCGGATTTAAAATTTGATACAGCCATCTTGTAGAGGAGAAAAAGTGGCAATAAAAATGTGACATTTATTTTACTTTATCTCTTCAAACAAAGGCAGGAAAAAATAAAAATAAAATAGATGATTTTCGGTTTTTTACGGATATCTCCGGAAGTAGACGGAATTTTCTAAATTTCTCGACGACATGTCATTCACCCTTAAATTGCGCAACTTTGCCCCAATTTAACCGACCTCGTATCTCTTACGGTTTTCGAGATACCCATACAAAGAAACGAATTTGTAGCACCCTGTATAATCGACGTGGTGGTAGTTTAAAAAAGGTATTAAATAACCCGCCAAAGCCTGTCCTAAGCCAGGTTGAAAAAGGGTGAAGGGGAGGAGTAACAACCTCGTTAAAAAAACAGGGTTCATCTGACCCGGATGATAGCACCCTGTAAGGGTCCCTAGCCAGGGTACGGCGAAGAAGCTGCTGCCTTGTAGGACGGATGTTGGTTCATCAAAGGCTAAAGGAAGAAAACCTTGAATAAAAATTCCCGGCCCTCCAGGTAGGGGGTTTTGGCAATGGGCTAGCTCCCCATTACAAGTGAAAAATGTAGCAATGCTAAAAAACCCAGCGAAAAGCCTCGGAAATCGAATGGAACACAACGGACACGACCACTGCATCGAAACAAGGAAACGATTATAGGAACTTGGAATATACGAGGAATAAATAAAAAACTAAACGACGTTGTTAAAGGATTGGAAGATATGAAGATCGACATAGCAGTACTCACCGAAACTAAGAAAAAAGGCAACGGAATTGAACACCTCGCAAACTACATTCATATCTACAGCGGAGTCCCTAAGAATGAAAGAGCTGGCCAAGGAGTCTCAATATTAATAAATAAAAAATACATAAAACAAATCCATAACTGGAACACAATAAATGAACGGATACTGTCAGTTAACTTAACGATAAAAGGACATAGAACAACTATTGTTGGAGTGTACGCTCCAAATGACGACTCAGGACAGACAGTAAAAGATGAGTTTTATAATACACTAAACGACACCCTTGCAACCCTTGGTAACCAAAGAGAGCTGATTCTGCTAGGAGATCTAAATGCTAGAGTAGGAAAAAAGAACGATAGTAAAGTGGTTGGAGCATACGGAGAAGAGACGCTAAACGACAACGGGCAAAGACTTCTAGAAACATGCGAACAACATAGAATGAAAATATTGAATGGATTCTTCAACCACAAGAATATCCATAAATACACATGGCACCAGGACACCAGAGGTCTCAAATCCATAATAGACTACATAATCCTAAAACAAGACACAAATTGGCATATAAAGGATACAAGAGTATATAGAGGAGTGGAATGCGGCTCCGACCACTTCCTACTAATCTCGAAAATATGGATAAAATTCAACAAAGATACAGATAATATAAAGGACACCCAGTGGCGTAGCTACCGCGTGGGCCAGGGGGGGCAAGGCCCCACGGCGCCAAGAGAAATTAGGCGCCGCTCCGAATTTATAAATATGCTAATGCTAACAATGCTCATGAGCTCAACTGAGTTTTTAAATTAATTAAATTATAATACAATCAAAGATCAAAGACCAAAATATGTATTAAACTTTTTACCCAACCAATACATTTTGTGTCAGGTATTTATTATTTATTCTATGTGGAATAAAAAGATATATCCCGGCGGCATATTTACACATCCTCACATACAATGGCACCAGGGTGCTGAAATCGGTTAGGTTTTGTAAGCGTTTGTAGCGCTACAAAAGCTCACTGATTTGGACACCTGGCACACGCTGTTATATAATATTTCACTTTTCGCATGGCCCTCCGCTCGCTTCGCTCGCTACGGGGGCTCCAGAAAAGGAAACTAATCAGGTGTTAACCCATACTAACCCAAGACATACCCAAAATCAAGAAAAAACTGTTTAGAAACCTAACCTAAAAAAATAAAAAAAAAAGCAACGGGGTTTGAACCCGGGCCGCCGATAGCCAAAGTTCACTGATTTGGGCACCTGGAATACGCTGTTATATAATATTTCACTTTTCGCATGGCCCTCCGCTCGCTTCGCTCGCTACGGGGGCTCAAGAAAAGGGAACTAACCAGGTGCTAACCAAGACAAAATCAAGAAAAAACTGTTTAGAAACTTAACCTAAAAAAAATAAAAAAAGCAACGGGGTTTGAACCCAGGCCGCCGATAGCCGCCGAATTGAGATCTAACCATCTAGACCTCTCGACCACGAGGCTCTTGCCGCAAATTGATTGCATCGCGAAGACATGGCGCGATTAGGTGCCCAAATCAGTGAGCTTTTGTAGCCCTACAGACGCTTACAAAACTTAACCGAGTTCAGCACCCTGGTGCCGTCGTACCTAGCCTTATACATATCTTAACGGATTTGGTTAAAAAGAAGTTTTTTTAAATATAGGTATCACTCAATTAACAAAAAGGGAAGGCCTAAATGAAAAAAAAAACTATTCTTCATAAAAGTTTCGCTTATGTCTTGACAAGGTAATAGAGCAAATCCCGTATTTTTATCTTGTAAACTAACAAAGATATCACAATAAACGTCCGTGACCGTTTCCGTTCCCTGCCAGCTCGCCCGCCGTGTGTCAGGATCGCGACCTTCAAATTTTACTCCCGGCGCGCGTTAAGAAGTTTCACTTCAAAAATATACGTTTAATATTATGATGTATTATTTTTGGATTAATTTGCGTATATACACAAAATATAGGTTTTTTAGGCGCCAGCGGATAGGCTTGCCCCCCGGCGCCCACATTTCTAGCTACGCCACTGAGGACACCATACAGGATACAAAACTGGAACGTCAAATATAACCTTGACAGCCTATACGAATCGAGCACTAGAACCCTCTATCAGAATCGGCTGGACCAGAAACTAAGTGAACAATATCTAACAATGGACACCACAGATCTCTACAAACACATAATGGATTCTGTACACTCGGCCGCATATGACTCTCTCGGAATAGAAAACCACAACCACAACAAAAACTACAATCTGATGTGGAATACAGAGCTAGAAGAACAGAAGTAAAATAAACAGCAAACCTACAATAAATGGCTAAGTACAAAAGATAACAATGACTATGAAACATATAAACAAGAACAACGCAAATACAAAAACATGATTAACAATAACAAAAACGAAACATGGGAAAGGAAGTGTAAAGAGGTGGACTGTCACATCGGCGGCACAAGATCGTCAGAGGCCTGGAACTTGATTAGGTCACTAAGAAAAGAAACGTCAAATAAAATAAATATACAGCCGATACCAATACATAAGTGGCAAAAACACTATGCCAAAGAACTGAAAGAAGATAGAGAACGGTACCTTACAAGATCACCTACATCGTGTACTGTACAGGGAGAATATATTGATATCGACGATGACGAGATGGAGAAAGCGATAAAAGCCATGAAAACAAAAAAAGCACCGGGGCCAGAAGGATTACCAGCAGAACTACTTAAAAATGGCTCACGGAAACTAACCACATACCTAAAGGAACTGATGACAAGATGCATAAATGGAGAACCAATTCCAAATACCTGGAAAGAAGCATGGATAACACCGATCCACAAAAAAGGGACAAAAGAAGACTGCTCTAACTATAGATGCATTTCGGTCACCAGCACAATGAGCAAATTGTATGGACGAATCCTCCGAAATATAATTGAGAAAGAATACTCACCACTTGAAATAGAAGAACAGGCAGGTTTTCGTACAGGACGATCATGTATGGACCACATCTTTACTTTGGTTCAATTAAATGAGAAAAAAGCTGCAACAAATAGAGATGTCCATCTACTATTCGTAGACCTTACAAAGGCCTACGACACAGTCCCGGTTCAGAGACTTTGGCAGGTCCTAGAAAAATCTTCCATAAACAATACAGCCATACAAGCAATAAAACAACTCTATGATCAAGCGACATCAATAATTAAAGTGGGTACAACTATATCCAGAAGTTTTAGAGTATCCAAAGGCCTACGACAAGGATGCTGTCTATCCCCCACGCTGTTCAAGATTTACCTTAATGAAGCCCTCCGAAAATGGAGAAGATCATGCGGGGGAATGGGTATACAACTAAATGAGGAAAAAACTTTATACACCCTACACTTTGCGGATGATCAAGTAGTAATAGCCCAGGACAAAGAAGATTTAGAGTTTATGACAACAAGACTTCTGGCTGAATATGAGAACTGGGGAATGTCGGTTAACAAATCGAAGACCAAATATCTGTGCATAGGCAGAGAAGCAGAAAACCTTCACGTAAACGACATAGAAATAGGAACATGCAACAAATACACCTACCTAGGAACTCAAATAGACAATACGGGTAGAACAGAATGTGAGATCGAGGAAAGGATTTTGAAAGGCAGGAAAGTCATCGGATGCCTGAACTCAATATTATGGTCCAAAAATATATCACATGAAAAGAAACACCTTATCTATAACTCCATTTTCAAGAGTGTGGTATTGTACGGTTGTGAAACATGGCAATTAACGAAAAACATGGAGCAACGACTTCTAGCACTCGAGATGGACTTCTGGCGAAGATCTGCAGGAAGATCAAGGGTGGAAAGAATAAAAAACATCCGAATCAGAGACATCATGCATGTAGAGAAAACAATTATCGACGAGATACAGAGAAGGCAACTAATATGGTATTAAAATGGACACCACCAGAAAGAAGGAAACGAGGAAGACCCAAAACAACATGGCTCGGTGGAATAAAAAAGGCTATGTCAGAACGGAACCTACAACCGGGAGACTGGGAAGATAGGAGTGGCTGGAGGCTGGGGACCGGAAGGCGCAGGGCGCTATGAGCCCGGAGATATATATATTAAATATAATGTATTCTTCTTCTTCGACAAAGATCTTCAACCTATCACCACGATCGTTCCTTGAGCCTAGACCATTGATTTGTATAGGAGTGGATAAGCAATAGCCGCCTGTCGCACTATTCAAAAGTGGCAACCTATGGGCGAAAAAACAGGTTTCTGCGCATGACAAAATCGACGCAAAATGGAAAAACATAAACAAAGAAGATACCGTTTTGTCATGCGCACTAAAACACTTGCCGTCTCAGCAGGCGTCGGTCAGGATCGAACTTGGCTTTTGTCATTGACATGTTTTCGTTTTGACGGCGCGGCGTTTTGAGTTAATAATTCGAGTTCGATTCGAGGCAAAATACCCGGGATTTCCTATTTCAAGTAAGTCTAATTATTATAAGTATTAGTTATTTATACCTTATTGTTTGTTTCACTATGCTAACTGGGGCCCATTTCACAATCAGCAAGACTCCTCTACCGAATATTTGGTGAAATAATCACTTTCGAAGTCCGGGCCTGCCTATTTACCTTCACGGTGCAACAACTAGCTCCTACTAGTTTTCTAATGCGCAAGTCCAAATAGAAATCTCTTTGCTTACATTGCGCGGTCGTAAATTTGCCATGTTTGGTCTATTTATTGCTTATCCACTCTTATACAAATCAATGGCCTAGACCGAATCCACCTATGAATTCTCCACATTTTTCTTCCCGAATCTTGGCATTCAGATCACCCATAATTATTGTCATATCGTGTTTGTTAAATTGTTTAAGAGCATCTGTTAATGAGTTATAGAACTGCCCTATTTCTGCATCTGATTTATCGGTAGTTAGGGCGTATGTCTGGATAATATTCAATTTGACCGGAGTGCCTTCTAGTTGGATGGCTACTATTCTTTCCCAGGTAGGAACAAAGTTTGCAATGTATTTTTGCATCTCTTGGGACAGAACCATACCCACTCCATACATATGCTGGTTGTCTTCGTTTCCAGGATAGAAGATCTTATGTGCTCCAATTGTGAAGCTGCCTGAGCTATGCCAACGCATTTCACTCATGCCCATTATGTCAATTCCAATCCTAGTCATTTCCTGAATAGCGTTGTGTACCTTTCCTGCCTGGTACATTGTTTTTACGTTCTATGTGCATACCTTTAGGGCCCTCTTACCTATCTTTATTGACGCTCTGGTATTTATCGCGCAGGGATTTCGCTCGTTGACGACCTGGGAAGCCCTGCCTTTACTTCCTCTGCCGGATCTTGGGTTCCGATGCCCATGGTCAGTATTTCTACGAAATATATCGCTTTCTGCCATTTATTACTTTTCTTGGGAATGTAATGAGGTGGTTTCCCCTTGCCTTCCTCATCGCTGTATCACAACCGAACGAATCATAACTTGGTTCTCGCCTGTGGGTGTCTGATTCACAGTCACATATTTTATTGACGCGTGCCTGTGGTCAGTGATGGAGTAGCCAGCTGCCGTTCTTCATTGCTAGTTTTGGTTCACCCCGGGTATTTAATTATCCCGGTGCCACCCATATCTGGGAGGCATTCCCCTATCCGCCACCAGGGGAGGCGCCCGCACGGGGGGTTTTGAAGTCATCGACAAAAATTTAAACCCTTGAGTTTTTACCTGTCGGACATATTTTATTAACGAATATTATGAACAAAAGGGGCCCCTAAATTTGAATCCTGAGGGACTCTAGATGTTCTTCTGAACCGATTCCACATACTCGTTTCTCTTAGATAAGTAAGAAAATCAAATCAACCAAGTTCTTTGTGTTCATATTTTGCAAAGATCGAATGATTACACTATGTTTCAATTTATCAAAAGCTTTTTCCATATCTGTGAAATCACATCAACATGAATCTTTTTGTTTAAGATTCATGCAAATATTGTATAAACGTGATTGAATTTGTCGTAGTGGACTTACTAGATAAAAAAGCGGGTTGATGAAGATATAAGCAGTGATTAAATTTGTCCCAGTAGACTTACTAGATAGAAAAACGCGTGGATGAAGAGATTAGCTGTGATTAACATCGTTATAAATGAATGTTGAATGTTGCTTTAAAAACTGGTACCTAATACCATAAGCTTAAATTATTATTTGGAGAGAAGACTGATCCAGAAACACGGCAAGTTGCCTTTTTTGCGCCCTTAAAGAAAACTTGCCTATAGCAAACTTCTGATGGATTATCCTGGATCGGTTTTCTTACAATTAATTCCGTAAGAACATCATTTTTAAAGGATAGTTTTACCTGAAAAGGCTAGATAGGTATCATAGGTGTTTATTTGTCAAAGTCAAACATTTTACTTTTGCATGTATTATATTTGCAAAGTTTTATAATGAGGTTTTCATCAGAGGAGCGGCTTCAAATTATAACTTTATTTTACAAAAGTGGAGAAAATGCCAGCGAAACTCGACGAAGATACATTGCAAATTTCCACCGAAATATAGCGGTGAAAACAATTTTAAATCTTAAAACCTTATTTGAAGAAAGAAAATCGTTACATATTAGGACTAAAGTAAGGAAAAGCAACCGGGATCGAGCTATTCTAAATTATTTTACCCGGAATCCCATGAATTCGATTCCTGATGCAGTCCGAGCCTTACGGTATGGTCCTGCAAGAAGAAGAGTAAACTTTGCGACTATTCAGAGAACATTGAAATATTTTAAGTATGCCCCATATCGCATCCTTCCAGTGCAGCATTTAACACTTGAACAAAAGCAACTGCGCTTCCAATTTGTTTCTCAAATTTTAATCCGAGAACAAGATAATGATCCTGCACTATTTCAAAGAATTCTTTGGACGGATGAAGCCACATTTACTACATCGGGCATGTTTAACCGACACAATACGCATTATTGGGCAGCAGAAAATCCCAGGAAATTTCAAGCTATTAAATACCAAGGATGGTCTTCTCTTAATGTCTGGTGTGGTATATTTAACAACAGAATTGTCGGGCCAATATTCTACGAAGGATCCTTAACTGGCGGAAGATATCTCGATCTTCTTGAAAACGATATTGAGAACATTTTAAAAGAATTGCCACTCGAAACTTATGGCAATATAATTTGGCAACAAGATGGGGCGCCGCCTCATGCTGCTCGCCAAGTTTTGCAATTTCTTAACCAATGTTACAATGAGTGGATCGGACGTTATGGAACTATTAGATGGCCACCGAATAGTCCCGATATTACAATTTTAGACACCTTTCTATGGGGCCACTTGAAGAATGTTGTTTACGAAAACAGGAATGCAAACACGGAAGAAATTAGAGGAAAAATTGTAAATGAAATCGATAGTCTTAACCAAGAACCCCAAATAATATTGACGAGTTTAGAAAGGTTAAGGAGGGGACACCGATCATGTTTCGAAAATAATGGAGGCCATATAGAACATTTAAATTATTAACATTATTTGTATCGTTGTAAAAATAGTTAGTATGTGTTGTTACTATTACGTTTTACTTTGGATTTTATGTTAATAATTAATAATTAAGGTTTTGAGATGTTGTTTTTTGATGTTTGACTTTGACAAATAAACACCTATGATACCTATCTAGCTTTTTCAGGTAAAACTATCCTTTAAAAATGATGTTCTTACGGGACTGTTTTTAATTAATTGTAAGAAAACCGCTGGAAATAAACCCAGCAACCCCTATATCAGTGAATTCCTTGTAAATAGCTCTATCCATTGGTATAAAAATATATAGGGTATTCCATTTTAAAAACACGACAACCACGCTGTAAGTCTTTTGTTTTAATTTCAAATGTTTTTTTGGTGAGATTTTTGAATTCTACGGAAAAAAATACCTCAAATGGCTATTTTCGTTTTTTACAAAAATACAGGGAAGTTAAAAAAGACCATTTTTACTTTAAAATGAATAACCCTGTACATAGCGTAATAGCATACATAGTAGGAAGAGGAACGATAAGAGGAGGATGATATATAGGGCATGGAGGATAACAAACATGAGAGATGATAATAAATGAGTGTACATAGCGTAATAGCATACATAGTA
>MU194048.1:3462-20753 GCA_016904865.1 Pissodes strobi
TATATATACATATCGGCTTATAGCGTTCTACGACGCTTTCCGACTCCTAACCGCCATCCATCTCTATCTTGTCATAAGTTATCCGGCAAGTCTCTTTCTTTCATCTCTTTGTCAATGCCCTCTCTCCAGCTTCTTCTTGGTCTTCCTCTTCCCTTGGGGTGTCCATGTCAAAATTTGTTTTGGTAACCTATCGTCTGACATTCTTTGGACATGACCAAACCATATTAACTGTTTTGTTCTTATATCATCAATAATCGTGTATTTGGCACCCATTATATCTCTTATTCTGTCGTTGTGTATCCTGTCTCTTCTTGATTTACCCGCAGATCTCCTCCAGAAGTCCATCTCAGTTGTTATTAGCATTTTTTCTATAGACTGTTTTATTTGCCATGTTTCACTACCGTAGGTTATAATGCTTTTAAGGATGGTATTATATATTCTTTGTTTATTAGCTTTCGATATCGTTTGATCCCATAGGATTCCGTTCATCATAGAGATAACTTTTCTGCCTTGTGTGTTTCGTTCTTTGATTGCTGTGTCGAGTAGCCCATCGTGTGTTATCTTCATTCCTAAGTATTTATATTCCTCGCAGTGTTTAATCTTTGTTCCATCATCCAAGTCAATATCTTGTGCTAGACCACCAATGCACATGCACTCTGTTTTTTTATGTTGACTTCGAGGCCCCATTTCTTGTACTCTTCTATAAGTTTTCGGGTCATATAGCTTAAATCATAATGATCCTGTGCTATTACGATTTGGTCGTCTGCGAAACATAGGGTGTATAGGGTATTATTATTATTGAGAGGTATTCCCATACCATTGCATTTCCGTTTCCATACTTTGATGGCCTGTTCTAAATAAATTTTAAAAAGTGTCTGCGAAAGACAGCATTCCTGTTTCAAACCTTTTGTAACAGTGAACCCATTGGAGATATTTCCTCCTATTTTAATTTTTGTTTCGTTCTCGTCATAGATTTTTTGGACGGCTTTTATCAATCCATTTGCGATGTTCGTTTGTTCTAGAGTTTTCCACAATTTTGTGAGAGGTACACTGTCATATGCTTTCTGCAGGTCCACGTATAACAGATAGATTTCTTGCTTGATTGCGTTTTTTTTCTCAATCAGTTGTGTAACACAGTATAGGTGGTGTACTGTAGACCGACCGGCTCTAAATCCAGCTTGTTCTTCCGCCTCTAGATCTTTATACTCGCTTTCGATTTTGTTCTTTAACATTTTCCGTACATTCTACTTAGCGTACTAGTTACTGCAATCCCCCTATAGATTTCGCACTGGTCTCTACTACCCTTTTTATGGATTGTTGACATTATGGATATGTGCCATTCAGTTGGTATGTCCCTGCCATTTAGACAGTCTTGGAAGAGTTTTCTAAGGTGTTCGTATAGCGTTTCGGTTCCAGCTTTAATTAATTCGGCGGGAATATCACCTGGTCCTGGGGATTTTCCGTTTTTAAGTGACAGAATTACTTCTTTAACCTCCCCTTGATTCACTCTTAGTGGAGACGAAATTATGTTAATTCTAGCTATGTTTGTTTCCGTATTAAATTCTGGTCTATTCTCGGTTAATAGATTTTTGAAGTATTCTTGCCATTTCTGTGTTGATATTGGCGATATTATTTCTTTTGAATTGCTGGTTCTCATTTTCTTTAAAAGCTCCCAACTTTCTGAGCTTTTTCTTTCTCCCAAGTAGGTATTTAATTTTTGACAATTTTTTTCCCAGGCTTGGTTTTTCTTTTGCGTTATTCGTCTTCTTACTTTTGCTTGGGAAATTTTATAGGTTATTTCATCGCTATCGTTATTTGTTGTTAAATATCTGAGGTATTTCTCTCTTTTTTCTATAATTTCCTCTTCTATTTCGTCATCCCACCAGTATGGTTTCATTCTCCGCCGGGTTCCGTTATACTTTCCCAATGTTTCTTCTGCTGCAGCATGTATGCATTTTTTTATATGTTCATGATGTTCTTCTGTGTTGTTGAAATTATATGTGCCTAATTTCTCGTGTAAGCGTTTTCTATATAGTTCACAAACACTATCATGTTCCAGGCTGTCCAAGTTATAGCGTATTGGTTGCCTGTTTTCTATTGTTTTTGCGTGGTCTGCTTGTTGTGGATGGACAATTAAAAATATAACATTTGTTAAAAGAACGACTTAGGGTGCTTTGCTCGCAAGCTCACGATTTATAGCTAGTATATTCGCTCAGTCAGGGGAGGAAAATATTAGTGGATTCATCAAGTCCCTTACTTACATTACAATCACAGTCATGCTAAAACTAAAATTCCAGCACGAAAAGACAGCAAGCAATACAGTGTTATTCACAATTCACAGCATAAAACGATTTCATTATATTTATATAGTATGTCCGGCGATCGGGTAGACAAGGGGACAAATGGACCAAAAATTTCAGTTTTCGACAAAAAGTCATTCTTTATAAAAATTTTTGCTTGTTAAAAAAATATGATTGTCGTAGAGAAAAAAATATTTTTTTATACAGGGTGACCAAAAAGTTGAAATTTCAATTTTTTTGAGGAACAAAGTACCCTTACTTCTCAGTTTTCAGCAAAATACTACATAAGAATTTTGGATCAAATCATTCCATCTGTTCAGATGTCGATTTTCATCAACTTTGGATAAAAAAAGTTTCTTGTGTAAAATTTGCATTTCACTAAATTTCGTTCACTGACAAGTTGTGTGCGTGACAGTGTTAAGCAAATCATCATTAAGTCGATAACTTTTAATGGTATTTCATTTATAATGTTAACAACGGAGCAAATAATACATTTAATACAATCTTATGCTAATGGCGATTCCACATACAGACACGTAATTGAAAAAATTTATGAACAGTTTCCAACGTACCCGTAACAAAATGATTTAAAGCACATTTCTTAAGAAATATTTTGCTGAAAACTGAAAAATAAGGTTATTTAATTCCTCTAAAAAAATAGAAAATTCAACTTTTTGGTCACCCTGTATAAAAAAACAACTTTTTCTCAACGACAATCATATTTTTTTTAACAAGCAAAAGTTTTTATGAAGAATGACTTTTTATCTAGAAATGCAATTTTTGGTCCATTTGTCCTCTTGCCTACCCGATCGCCGGACATACTGTATACACATGTTATACCATCAAATATAAATTATCCATGAGAATAAATGAAATATTTGTGCAAATTATGTTTATAACAATATCAAAATATATACACATGTTGTGCCATCAAATATGAATTATTATCAATGAGAATAAAATAAATATTTATGCAAATCATGTTAATAACAATATCAAAATATATACACATGTTATGCCATCATATATGAATTATCAATGAAAATAGAAGAAATATTTATGCAAATTATGTTAATAACAATATCAAAATATATACACACGTTATACCATCAAATGTGAATTATCCATGAAAATAGAAGAAATATTTATGCAAATTATGTTAATATCAATATCAAAATATATACACACGTTATACCATCAAATATAAACTATTCATGAGTATAAAATATATAATGGTACAAATTATGTTAATAACAATATTATAGGTTTCATTTTACCGATTTGTAATGACATATTGCAACACAGAAGCAAAACAATTCACCAAAATAAACCGTATACTCCGCTGGCTTCTGACTCCCTATTTTCCGTTCTCCAGCAATACCTTTCGGATCTCGTCCAAAAAACCTCGCAAAAACTCGACTTCAATTTATGACTTGATTTATCTTTTACATGTATACAGGGTGTCTCAAAATATATACATATATAGGGTGTCTCAAAAATGAATGTATCAGGTCTAATGAAATGGTATTTTAAAGATGTGGGTTATCTCAAATATATTAGGGAAAAAAATTAACAAAAAAAATTAGTCTATACGACCCTAGTGGATCATAATTTAGACATATTGATAAAAGAAAATATATTTTCGATCAAATAGTTGATCCATAATCCTGGAATAAAGATTTTGAGACAAAATCGCTGATTCGACACGCCCCCTTGTCGCACAAACACATGAATTTATTTAGAATTATTTCTTCTGGTAAAAGCTGGCAGCGGCGCGAGTCTACGTGTTGTGTTTGTCGTTTACAACCTGACCTTGAGCCGGTCGGGCGATCGCTCGCTGTACGAAACCAGTTTTCAGAAATATAATTGGGATTATTATTTATTTTGTAGACTGTTCTAAATTATATTGTAGCCGCTTCTCAAACTTTTCACAGATATAGGTGGCCCATTAGTGTAACAAAGTTTCGTATCTTCCTTTAATTACAGAGATAAAAAAAATGTTAAATACAAAAATTGTAAGATATGTTGTGGTGCTTATTGTGAAAATATTTTCAATTATACAGGGTGCTTTATAAAATCCTGTCGTTCGTTTTTTTGACTTTTTTTTAATGGAATGTTTTGTATATTATTGCACATTTAGATTCTGCATAAAATTCTAGACACATTTCGTTAATAATGCCCTATATCTATCCCCAAGTTTTTCGAAATATTGACAGTTGAAAATCGACCATCTACCATGTTTGACAGTCTGTACAGGGTGTTCCAAATTCGAACCTCGTCATTGGGATCTCGGGATCTAGAAGAGATACGAGGTCGGTTAAATGGAGGCAAAGTTGCGCAATTTTTATTTTTATGTTTTTATGACTTTATTTGAATAGATATAACAAAATAAATTTCACATTCTTATTGTTACTTTTTCTTTTCTACAAGATGGTGTTATCAGATTTTCAAACCGACGTTTCACCTTTGAGCTGCCATCATCAACTTTGTTTTTTTAAATACGGCCCTGGATTTTTTATTACGGACTTTCAGAGCTTCTAAGGTCCCAGAATCAATGATATATCGCAATTATTCGAAAAATTTATATTAATGGCATTTTCATAAGAACTCATGTGTTAGAGAGAGACAGAAAACAGATTTTTGGTAAGATCTTACCAGGAAATAATTACAATTATTTTTTCGAAGAGTAAATATGCGATACAACAATGAGAATGTGACTTATTATTTGTTCCAAATCTAACCCCACACAACTATTTACTTGGGTAAATTGCTAAAAATATGGCCTATAGCCCATGCTTTGAAGGTTGACATTTTAATAATTATATTATTCATTAACCACTTCTTATGTTAGTTTTTAAGCTTTCTTTATGCAAAGCGGTCAAACGTGGTAAATGGCTGATTTTCAACTGTCAATATTTCGAGAACATTTGGAGATAGGGGTAGAACATTTTTCATGAAATGTGTCTAGAATTTGATGTAGAATCTAAATGTGCAATAATATGCAGGGCATTCCATTGAAAAAAAGTCAATAAACGAATGCTATGTTTTTATGAAGCACCCTGTATAATTGAAAATATTTTACGATATGCGTCACGACATATCCTACGATTTTTGTATTTAACATTTTTTTTTTATCTCTGTAAATAAGGGAGATACGGGACACTGTCACACTAATAGACCGCCATGTAGGTATTTTTCCCTTTATTATTTGTTATTCCTTGAAAATAGTCATTATTTATCTATAGGTATTAATTATTGATGTAAGTATATACCTAGATACCTTTTTCCAAATATACAGGGTCGTACCTAACCTAAAGTGTTTAGAATACCTTTTTATATTTTATGTTATAGTCTTTACGAAGTAAATTGAAACAGTTAAAGCTCTTAATAATTTCTAATTACTTTGTGCAGGCGCTCGCCGGCAACCTGAGAACAGACTATGCCGACATGAAATTAAGAGTCCCAACTTTTTAAATTGACTTCGTAAAGACGATACCTACGTCTAGACTAGGTAGAAGCGAGTCGATTGTTTTTCTTATCCTTCGTATTTTTCAATCCTACATAAGTATTTGATTTATCATTCAAATTTTGAATCTCGAGTGTGCGGGTCGTTCTGTAACTTGTGATTTATTGTGTTTTGGTTCTATCAGTGCTTTGTTTTATTATTTTTGTGTCAATATGGGGAAAAAAGCGACCTGATTCCAAAAAGTGTAGTATTTGCCAAAAAATGTTGATCGCTAGAAGATCAAGAGAACAAAATAAGTCAGCCAAACTAATGACATCAACGTAAGTTTTGCTTTAACAGACTACTAAATACAACTTTTGATTTTGTTTGGTGAATAATGTACAGGGTGGCCGTTTTAGGTTGAGCCTATACCTTAACTTGAACTCTATGGTGTTGCAAAAAAAATAAATACAAAAGATGTTTCTAGTTAAACGATCTTTTATTGTTTGTAGTGTTTTAATTGTCACCCTATTTTATATAAGAAGTCAAATTAAGGTATTTTTTTTTAAGTAGAATGCCCTTTTTTGTTACATTTTTCTAAATAAACCAGTAAAAGGTTAATTCAACGATATACAGGGTGTCCGAATATACCGTTCGAATAATTTCAGGAGATTCTACATAAGAAAACATGAAATTTTTCTCATATGAACCTGGGTCGGAAAATGCATAGTTTCCAAGATACAGGATGTCAAACTTTAAGTAGGGGTGCAACGGGGTTTCCCCCAAACCCTCTTAAATCCCCCATATGGTCAAAGCTAGCCCTTCATTGAGGCGCACCTACCATACAAATTTCGACCCAGTAGCTCTTCCCGTTCTCCCGAGATATTTTTTCATATTTTGCATGACTGCTGATGCTGTCCGTCTCGAAGCACACGTAAAGTGCTTGTCGAATGTCGACGGCCCGACGATGACTGCGAAGTGCGACGTGGCAGTCAGGCGACGTAACGTAAAATGCAGTGTTGTTTTCGCACAACTTAAATCGAATTGGTGGGCGGTACCTAGACAGAGAACGAAGAATTGCTTACCATTGCTAGAAAGGCACGCCGTCGGAATCTCGTCTCACTGATAAACCCCCTTTGTTGAACTGAATTTGGTGTACTAATTTATAACCTACTTCCTTAAAGACTCTTTGGAGTCCTCTAGTATACTGAGGATTATATGTATCTCTCGATACCATCATTATATTGCATGGTATCTCTCGATACCATATAATCCTCGGATACTATAGGACTCCAAAAAGTCTAAGGAAGTAGGTTTAAAATTCTGATAGGAGATTATTAGACGCATATGAAAGTATGGAAATTATTAAATGTAAGAATAGTTTAAATAGAGATAGAGGGCCTATTCCGTATAGTCCGGTCCATTGTAGTGGTTGATCGATCGTGACTAATGGGATTCCAGGATTGGTCCCTTTGGTTCCGCTTAATTAAGCAAACATTTAGTATAAAAGCGAGTTAGGTAGAGTTTTAACTTTAGTTTTAATATCTCCTGATGATGCTAACATGGTTAGCGAAACGCGCGTCGAGTACAATAATTATGTTTCGGTATTGTGGATAAATATCCGTTTTCGTACAGAATCAGTTATTTAAGCATGCCTCGGCTCCTTTAATGTCGATTAAGCTAGATGACTTTCATCCTTTCCTCATATTTCGGGCATGCGCTTCATATGTTAAAATGTTAGGATTTAATCGCTAGCTGGAACTCAACAGAGCCGGACCGGTTGTAATTAAATTTTTTAGTAAATTAAATATAACATGATATGTAGCTACTTAGCGGAATTGGTAAAAAAATTATATCTGGTTGTGACGAAGTTACTATATTTTGAGGCGTGGTATGCACTCCGGGTTAACCTTCTTATTTGACTGGCTATTGTCATTCTTTTTCGTAAAATCTAATTTAAATATTCTAAGTCCAGTTCCATAAAGTATTCCGTCGCGAAAAGTCGGGAAATCGGTTTGCAATTTTCCACAGCTCTCGCGCGGTAATGGTAGTACACCACGCCACTCGTCGCAAAGCAGTGCGCGCGAGGTCCCCACCTAACGGCCAGCCGATGACGCGATCCCACCACGCGTCAAGCTAACAAAACCGGGCCGCATCGCGCTAAACGGGCAGAACCCACCCGGGTTCTCGAAGAGGAAGACGCCAACCAGCTAGCCGCCCAGACCAGAGGAACGTTCACCACTACCGCCCAGCTTGAATCGGACCCATGCTGCTTCTTGTCCATCTTCGCTGCTACTGCACGGGTATTAACGTAGGTACCACACACACTCTATCTCTCTCTCAAACACATACACACACACACACTCTCTCTCTCCTTCTCTTACATTACACTAGGCTGGTTTGTGTTTCCAGTCCGACCAGCCCAGGACCTTCACAAGCTCTAAAACAGAGTTTTATCCACAATACCGAAACAGAATATTTGCTCTCGACGCGCGTTTCGCTAACCATGTTAGCATCATCAGGAGATGATTAAGTTTTTGAGTTTTTAATCATCTCCTGATGATGCTAACATGGTTAGCGAAACGCGCGTCGAGTGCAAATAGTCTGTTTCGGTATTGTGGATAAAACTCTGTTTTAGTGCATGTTGCCGAAGGTTCCAAACTCCAACGTAGTTCACAAGCTCTATCTCACACATAACCTACCTGCCATCCTTCCTTACCTTGCCTACCGCCTCCACGACAGCATAAAATCGTAGTATGATCGGAAAACAGTGTCGTATCCGCGCACGCGCAATCCAGGTTTTATATTCCAGGTCATTTATTCTTGTCGCACTGTATCCTTTGTACAGCTATCATCCTAACATTCTGTTATCGTTCAATCCATACCGCCATCGTGTCATATTTCCGCAAATCTTTTACGCATTAGGTCACGCATAACCGTCAGGACCATGTCAGCAGGAGCTATTTTGGACCGTTAGACGAGTACTGGTAATTGGACTCGTGTATACCGTAATCAAAAATCAAAGCAGCTTTGCCGTAACAGAACCGTATCCCATACAGCACAACAAATCAAGATTACGATGTGTTCGCATTGTGACGATGTATCTAGATGCAGACACAGGGTTGCACAATTCTACGATGTAAATGTGCTTCGTTTACACATTTCAGGTACACACGTATGCACAAAGGTTAAACGTCCGCCTCACAATGTAGCCACAGTATACCATTTACATATACACAACTTAAGTGATCCACAGTGTGTTATCGGCTGCACAGTGATTGTGTATTATGCTTAAACTCTGCTTACACATGGCATTTGTCCTTCTCAATTTGAACGTAAATATACTATTCCGTGTATATGTAGCTCCGTCGCCCCATGTATACGCCCTGTCAAAGAAACCAATTTTTCATGAGCTACTTCAGGAAAATAAGTTTCGCCGCCTGACCTTTATTCGTTCTCAAAACAGGTATTTTAAAAAAATAATTAATATTATGGTTTTTTGAGAACGAAAGAGCGGGCAGCCAAACTTTTATTTTCCTGAAGTATCTGTCTGTAGAAAAGTTACTTTAAAATTGTTCTTTTTTTCTTTCCACATAATATACAAAGAGCGTCTAAAATATAGAACAAATTCATTTAAAAATCAGATATTGACTTTTTAGAAAAATGCTCCATGACGTCAATTATAATTTCTCTTCCGTTTTTTTGCATCAAAAAGAAAATATACAGGGTGTTTCAAAAAAGTAGATTTGATGACAATTTTTTTTTTAAAATGAAACACTATTTTTTAAAATCCAATTTTGAATTCTGCGTCAAATTCCATGTATAATTTACGTACCATACTGTAGCACTTTCCTGGCTTAATTTTTAATAGCATATCGATTGATGGCAATTTCAATATCTCCACAACAGTTAGATATGGAGTATAGGTTCATGCTACATGAATTATGCGTAGAATTTGACGAACAATTCAAAATTGGAATTTAAGCAATAGTGTTCTATTTAAAAATAAATTAATTTTGATGTCAAATCTGCTTTTTGACGCAACCTGCATAATTTCTTTATAGAGCAAAAAGCAGAACAAATAATTATAATGGACGTGTTGGAGTACTTTTCTAAAAAATCAATACCTGATTTTGAAACGAATTTGTTCCATATTTTAGCCGTTCACTTTATATAGTTAGTAATACGGAACGCTGTCAATTGGTGCAACAGAAAGTAGAAGTAGGAAAACACTAGAAAATGACAGAACTTTTACAAGAATATTAAAATGTATTGAAAATATTCAAATAACATAGTAAAAAACGCAAATATATCTTATGCTATACATTGCCAGCCTTTGTTGCAGTTCAGCAGCTCTCCTTTCAGCCATTCTTCGTTTTTTGAAACAAAAAAAAATCCTCCAGTGGGTTGGTTGCTTGTCGTAACCATTTGCAGACCACCACGTCGTTTTGGAGCTGAAATTTGGCAAATTGGGTATTGGACAAGAGTCTTTCATAAAGTCACTGCAATAATACAAAAAAGTACCTATAAGCTGAGCACAAAAGATCAATTGTTATGATTGTAACTGTAAATACTCTGAAGGATGTTCACTTTCTAATTTAAGAAAAGTAAATATGCAGAACATTATACGCCGTGATACCCAATGACCTTTGATTGTGCATTTCGTACAGCATCCATACCCAGTGTGGCCTTTGAGCTATATATGAACGAGCCGGTGCCGGTGCATCGCAAATGTAAGCATCCATTACGATTTTATATGTAATTCCTGAATCTATAATTCCATTATTTACGAGTTCCACGTTTTCCTTTACAAAATTAGACAAAAATAAAAAACAAGACTCTGGTTTGCTATTTCCGTGATATTGTAAACGATTAATTTTTAGTAACACGTTTTATTTCGCCAATATTATTACAGCCACTCTTATTTCCGCCTTACACCTTCGCCAGTACAGTTATCATAATTACATAACGCCATGAGTCGACTCTGCTATTCATACAATAACTATATCTACGCCTTATTTCTAATTTATCTATATACTCCGTATTATATAACACTGATTCGATTCTACTGCTGCACCATTCGTTTTCCAGGGTTGTCACGTCCTCGCCTATTTGAACGTGGCACGTCGCCTCTCCAAAATTTGCTTGTTACATTCGGCCATCCTGCAACAATTAATGCCCTCATTAATTTAACTCGCCAGTAAATCAACCAGATCTTATCGATCTGTGCATTCGCCATAACACCAAATCGCCTACCCTAAGGGTTTCGCCTGTGGTTGCAACCTTACGCCTTTTATCAAATATCACCTTTATATTACACCTTTGTCAGATTTTCACTCGCCTTTTGCTGTCCGAAAAGAAGTGTGGACCTTAAATCGCCATAGCTCTCGCCTTTCGCCAACAGAGCATTCACCATTTGCATCTCGCCAGTCAGACTCACTCACATGCACCTTTCAACCTAACCATTCGCACTTTGCACCTCGCCAGTCAGACTCGCATGCACCCTTCAACCTGACCATTCGCCCTTTGCACCTCGCCTGCGCCAAAAAGTCAGCAAACGCCTTGCTAGCAAACGCCAGCCCGCGCCAGCAGTTGGAAATAATACGCCTTGGATACCCAAAATTCGCCAAACGCCTCTCTCAATTTGAGAATCGCCTCAGAAGACCGCGAAGTCTTCGTCGCCTTCGCCCGCGCATGACCCTGGACTTCCTTGCCCCTCCATTTCCACAATATCGGTTGATGGACGCCGATATCTGTCAAAAGAGGAAAGAAAGCCAGTATACAAGTCGCCAGGGAAAGAGCAACCAAATGCCCTCGCATTCGCCTGTAGATCGAGAGGTAGACTGTCAATCAGACATGAAAGCGCCTTTGTGCCTGAAAGCCCACATCTTTCCATAAACGCCATTTTATCATGATAATAATGGGTCATGGTTTCGCCGTCCAATGTAACCCTCGCTATCATCTCCTTGAGCAGCTGAGCAAAGTCATGCACTCTAGGAAACGCCTTCCTAAGAGCCGCCTTCCAGTCTTCCCATGAGAGGTCATACTCATCGAGCCGATTAAACCAGCCCCTTGCTGCGCCTTGCAATTTCGCCTGCATAAAATACGCTCTCTCATAGTTCGACCATTCATGAATATCGCCCAACTGATCAATTTTGCTCAACCACCTGACTACGTTACAGTCCTGACTGTCAGGATCGGAAGGGTCAAGAATGTCGCCGCCTGTCCTTGCCCTTGACCCCATACAGCCCAAACTGCAAACGGAGTCCGCCTTATCGCTACAAGCATGCTCTACTACCGCCTGAGGAACGCTCTCACCTGATTTATCGCCTTTTCTGATGCCCTTGGTACCGCCAGTACCAACGGCTGTCCTTTGTTTCGTCGCCTTTACCATTTCGGCCGCCTTTTGCTTCGCCGCCCTTGCCATTTCGGCCGCCACAATCTGCTGGATACTAGTTGCCAAACCGCCTTTCAACAGCTTATGTACCATGGAGACTGTTTCGTCTTCCATCGCCGAATCGCCTTCGCCGTGGTCACCGTCGCTCAATTCCAACTCGTAATCGAGCTCTAACTCGCCACTTCTGCCTTCCTCCATAAGAAATCACTTGAAAAACGCATTTTAAACACCAATGTCAATAAACACAGTTGAAATACGCCACAATTTGACAATAATCACTAATTAATTAGCACACACTTGTTTATTATTATCGTAAATATCTGAAAAATTGCCAAATGTCAATCCACTGTCAAGGATAGCAACAAACGCCCGTCTTTTGTTATGAGTTTTTGTGATATCGCCACTCACAAAAAAGAAGAAGTTGCCACTGCGATTTAACTCGCCGAAATCGCGTATTTGACCGTTCTCCACAACAAATAACACAATACGTAGGTTATCCCGACTTCTGATCTGTAAACGATTAATTTTTAGTAACACGTTTTATTTCGCCAATATTATTACAGCCACTCTTATTTCCGCCTTACACCTTCGCCAGTACAGTTATCATAATTACATAACGCCATGAGTCGACTCTGCTATTCATACAATAACTATATCTACGCCTTATTTCTAATTTATCTATATACTCCGTATTATATAACACTGATTCGATTCTACTGCTGCACCATTCGTTTTCCAGGGTTGTCACGTCCTCGCCTATTTGAACGTCGCACGTCGCCTCTCCAAAATTTGCTTGTTACAATATATTTCTAACACTCTATTGATTTAAAGTGTTCCAAAAATAATAAAATTGGGCAGTTACGGTTTGATAAAAAAAAAGAACCTTAAATTGACATGCATCAAAGGGTGTTGAAAATTTTTGTATCAAAAATCAGTGTAGCGATAATCGTTACTGGATTTCCATGACCGCCTAGGTATTCTATAATAAGAAAGTGCATACCACCCCAGAACTTTACAAATGGTAAAATGACTACTACCTGCTACCACATGAGATACAAATGGCCAGCATGCTAACGCTCTGCGCTGGCATTGTTCCATCTCCCTCGAATGTAGAAACGACAACACACAACTGCAGAGTGTACGTTATTACACTGTACTATTACTTTTACGTGGTGTATACACAAAATTTTACTTAAAGTCATAATCACCACACTAATGATTTAAACTTTGTCAGCATCCTGTACGAACGTTAAATTTCAAAATTCTAACGACCCAATTAATTTTACGTTATTATAGGTACATAAAAATGTTAGGTAGAAATCCAACAAATTACATTAAACCATTGTAAGCATCATGTAGGGACCTATACGGACGTTAAATTTCAATAACATTCCAATGATCCATCTGTACTTTGTATAAATATGTTAATAATCTTAGGTGCATAGTTTGGGTTATAAATATTATTGTAGCTCCTATATTAATGGTACCTAGGAGTAATAAAGTATTTATTAATTTTTACTATACCTTATAATTCGTTTCAAAGTGCACATCCACACACACTTCCGCGTCTTCCCAAATGATAAAACAAAAATGACTGCTATATGATGTGGATGTACTACCCCACTTTTATAGAGGAAAGAGGATACACATGAGATACACATGCCCGGTATGCTCACGCTGACGCTTGCGCGAGCACTGTGCCGTGCTTCTTGAATGGTAGAATGTAGATACTAGTGCTGGCAACCGAAGACGGTTTTTCGGATAGTCGGTTAACCGGTTTCGGATAATCCGCGGTTTTTCAAAAAACCGAAACCAGTTAACCGGATACTCGGTTAACCGATTACGCGATTTCTCGTTTAACCGGTTAATCGATTAACCGAATAACCGGTTTCTCGGCTAACCGATTAATCGATTATTCGATTATCTAGTTACATGGCACTGGGCCACCGGGTTCTCAAGTAATGGTAAAAAAGATAGAAAGTAAAGTAAAAACGGGTATTTGGAATGGTAACATGCCACATACCTACTGGACGGTGATTATATTTGGAAATGCTTTTAGAGGGCGATTGAAAAATAATATCTACCTTTAATAGAATACCTTTATATTTATTTAAGTTTTAAAAAATTGTAATATTTTTTCTGCTCAGAATTTATATCGATTGTAATTTGTAATAAACAATATTTTTAATTTAATTATTACCTTAGGGTTTATTTCAATAACGACCAAAAACTGGAATAAATTTGGTTCACTAGAATTTAATGATTGTGCCCTAATCGGCAGGGAAACTGAACTAATGGAAGTATGCTTAAGAACAAATTATAAATTATGTTTAGCCTATGATGACTGTGTATTAACCGATTAACCGGTTATCCGATTAACCGGCTATCCGATTAACCGGTTATCCGGATACCCGGTTTTCACTATTATTCGAATACCCGGTTTTATCCGAAACCGGAATAACCGGTTTCAACTTTTCACGGTTTTTGCCAGCACTAGTAGATACAAGACACAACTAAAGAGTGTATATATATAGTTCTTTGTATCATGTGTGTATATCGCACTTTTACGTGGTGTATGCAGTAGGTACAAATATTGCCTAAAGCATCACACATACATATGACTTAAACCTTGTAGGCATCATGTACGGACGTCAAATTTCAACATCCTAATGATCCTTCTTTACGTTATATAAATGTTTAGAATCTTAAGTGCATACGGTATACAATTATTAAACATTATATCATATAATTCTATCAACATAAACATAGGTGTATCTCATATGTGTACGTCAGTATCAACAATTAGTTTCATCATAACATATTTTGTTTCTCACGTGTATATCTTGTAGAGACGCAATTTGAATTGGACGTGCTGTATGGGATCTTACCATTTGTTACCGCGGCGTTGATTCTAAGCTCTAAAGCTTATTTCTCACCGTTACGTTTCGCCTACTTCGCATACTATACCCCCCTCTGGCAATACTTTATTTCTTTAGTCGAGGCTTTAGGTTAATACAAATTGCATCCGGCGTACAATGTCTTCGACCCGCACCGGCGGCGGCCTATGCCGGAGCAGCTTGGTGATACTTTAGTTTGGGTTAGGGAACTAACTGAAACTTAGATACCTTTTTAACATTTTTAAATTCCCTAAACAATAGAATTCAATTTACCATGGAAAAATAATCTAACAGCATTTTGAACTTTTTGGTCTTAAATATTACAAAGACGAGAGATTCGCTTAAATTTGATATATATAGGAAACCAACAACAACAGATGCAATAATTCACAAAGGCTCTAACCAATCTTGGCAAGTAAAACTTTCTGCTTTTCATAGCCTCATCCATAGACTTTTCCGCTTTCCCCTAGACTCGGCGAGTTTTCAAGAAGAAGTATCCATTATCAAACAGATTGCAATTAATAATGGTTATAATATCACTTTGATTGACAAATTAATAAAGAAAAAACAGAAGAACATTTTAACTAAACAATTTTATAACCCTACATTAGAAATAGAAAAGGAGCCGTTTAAATTTATTAATTATATTCCGAGAATTACAGATAAAGTTTAAAAAAATAAATAAATAAATTTGGCTGTAAAACAATTCAGGTTAATAAGAACAATCTAGGGCGAAGACTAATAAACAATAAAGACAAAATTGACAAACAATCTAAATCTGGTGTTTTCAAAATAAATTGTGTGAACTGTGAAGCTGTATACGTAGGACAAACTGGTCGAAACTTAAATATTAGGATTAAAGAACACAAAAATCAATTTTACATAATATTCAAACTCTGGATTCGCAAAACATTGTATAGAAAATAACCATTTTATAGATACGAATAATGTCAAACTTGTACACACAGAAACACAAAGCAAAAGGCTGAACCTTTTGGAGTACCTAGAAATCCTAAAGTCACAAAAAAACAGACGTTTTAAATACGAACGACCAACTGACCTGCTCTTTCAACGCCTGCATAATTGACAGTGCAATAAAAACAAGATACGGTTAGGCGGTTTAGTAGGGTATAAAGATTTAGATTTTAGTATTCATGTACTCTTCATAAAGGCCTCATCAAGCCGAAACATATGTAGAGTAAAATATCTTATTAAATTATTTTGAAGCATCTAAAAGCAGTGTACTAATTAGTATTATCAAAAACAAATATGTCTTGCCATTGTGATTGAACCCGGGCCGCCGTATTCCAAACTCAGCAACCAACCACTGAGCTACGGACCAGTTGACAGCAATTCGATAGAAGTTAAAGATATGGTGGCAACACTGAAGCCCTCTAATACGGTACGGGCAACGTCTGGGGATTCTTGTAGATAAGAGATTATCACTGATCGTTAGATCTAATTCCTGCTGCCTATTGGCAGTTACAAAGGTTGGTTCAAAGCCCATGTTATTAACAACCAGCCCCACCCCTAGTACATAATTGTATAATGACTCACCTCTCTGGTTGATGTGTACCCACACTGTGTGGTGCGCAGTGGCACCGCATCCAACTATTAAATGGGTCTTCTTCCTCCGACTGTAGGCGATTAAGTTCCGCACTTCAATTGCAGGAGGTTGGTTTGCTTCAGCGTCCCCAGGAAAATAGGCAGAGCATACGATCATATATATATATATATATATATATGGAGGTAACCCGGCGACACGTGTTTCTACTTCTTGGTTTCGTCAGTTAATGTGATTGCATATGCATGCATGCACCTTCAAGCCTTATTTGGCAAAAGTACACCCGTACACATACAAACACAAAACGGGTGTAACCTGGGAAAGGAGAAAAAAACAGAAGTCACACACAGGAGCTAGTGAGCTCATTTGTAACTTCCCTAGGTGATCACCTGATTAGGCAGCATCAACCTAGCGTCGCGACGGAGCAAACTATAGGCACCTGCCGTGACAATCCGTATGCCAATGGATTTTAACAAAAAAGAAAGAGAGGATTCTTTGCGGACAGATACATAAAATATAAGTGAAAGGATTTCTTGGCATGTCCATCTGTTCCTTTCTGCTCCTGTTAGTGGAATATTTGTGTTTTGTCGTGATCCTGACTTAAAAATAGAGTTTATTAATTTAATCGGGTAACAGTTTTTCACAAGAATGTTTTTTTCTTTATTTATGGATTTATTTTGGTAAGGGG
>JAEQML010065640.1:0-20753 GCA_016904865.1 Pissodes strobi
CTTGACATCTTATAACCTTTCTAGGCATTACCAGTCTCTACCTTTAGTAATACCTGTAGTAGGTAATAACTTTCACAAAATATTTTGGATTTAAATTTGAACCTAATTGCTAAGAAAAATATAAACAAATTATATATTTTTGGTTGCAGAAAAATATTCTCTATCGAAATTTGGAATAAAAAATAGGTGGTTCAATTTAAAAAAAGCAAACTTGTGAGTGTTTCTGCGCTTTTCGATGCTCAATTTTTTTGTCTGATAGAATATTCTGACGGTTTAGGCAAAGTTCTAAAACTTCCACATTTAAAGTTTTGTTGTACCTGTTATAATAAAGGTAATGTAGGGGGTCAAAATATAATAGATCACCCAGTAGACCAAATAATAGTTTTTGACTGTATTAGAGAATATTACTTAAAAATGCCATGAAAATCTTATTATTCCTGATGTACAATTTTCATTTCGTTTTAGCTTTAGCGGCATGAAATGACGTACTGTCTTTTTTGTTCTTGTATCTTTTTGACTTCTATAGCAAAATTCTAAAATATATATTTTGAGCAAGTAGCAGTAACAAGACAACGTGAAAAATCGTTTTTGTTTTAAAGAAATAACAAGAAATGAACGTCGGACTATTTTATCAGATAATTCTTAACATGTTTATCTTACAAACTTTTGCCTTTTTCTGGACAGAATGGAGAATTATCCAAAAAAAATTCTATCCGTATTATTGTATTGTACATTAAGGGCACCTTCTTAGGAAAATTATGAAGTTGTTTGATTTTATTTAATGCCAAATGAGTTTTAGAACAAGTAAAGGGTTTATGCAGGTTCTTAAAAGCATTTTTAAACATGCAAAGTATTATTTAAAATTTAAATTGGCTCATTTGAAGTCCTGTATGCTACAGGGTGAACAATTAGTGTGTTCACGGAAGGTATCGCGTTAACGGTCAAAGCTAAGGGAAACTGTTTGTACGATAGTTATAGGAAACAGTGCTGTGCACATATCAAACACATATTTGAATATACAGAATGCGCCATTTTTGGATGCAAAACTAAGTATATGCTTTTTAAATGGGTTTAATGTCGTTTGCGCAATCCGTCATTGTAGTGAAAACAGAACAACTTCTAAGCTTCTTATCAAGAAACTTAAATACCTGTTTCCAGTTAGGAACCCTTCGTAGAGGATTGTGCCAATTATTTGGTTGTTTAATATACCGCATACCGGCCCAAACATAGATTGACTGGCGACCTTGAAATTTGATTTCAGAAATGACGTGCGGATTTTCGGGAGCCCAAACATGCGTGTTTCTTTATTTTCTGAAATTCTGTAAACCCCTGAACAGGTAAAATTTTGTATGAATAGTATCTATATTTTTTCAATGTCATTGTTTTTTTTGTAAATTTTTCAAAAAAGTACTAGCGCCTACAGTTGCATTTGTCGGGTTTTCTGTAAAGACATAGTACCAATAGTTATTATAATAATATTAATAATAAATATATAATATTTATTACCTTGAAAATATAATAAAATTTTTAATTCTTCTTCTTCATTTGCAGTAACAGTCCGCTTTTTTCGATTAAGATTCTTTTGCTGCCTGAAAATAACTTTCTCTGTTTTTGAAGGCATTCCGTGATGAATGCGATTATATTCTCTTCTTGCTTGTGTAGCATTATTATTATTTGTATAAAATAAATGTAGCATTTCGTAGTTTTCTTCGTCACTGTAACCCATTTTTTACAAAAAGGCATTAAGAAAATAGACATGTCATCATTGAATTGACGTACGTGTTCGTTCATAACAATTGTGATTTATTAAACAAGCAAGTAGGTATAAATCATGAAATGATTATTATTAAATATTTCAAGAACGGCCAAAATAAATGTAGACATATTATATATTTCTAACATCAGGAAGAAAGTATCCTTCATTTTAGCGAATAATATACAGGGTGTTTCATTTAAAAAACAAAAGTTGGTATTTTTTGACAGTTTTACGATGGTTATTTATTTTATCTGATCACGTATTCTGGAGGCTTAGGAAAAATCCTATAAGTTTTGTATTTGAAGTTTTTTTCTATCTGGGAAAATAAAGGCTGTAGGTGGGTGTCAAAATATGAGGAATATCCCTGTACAGGGTGGCCAACTAAGAATGCGAGGTACTGTATCTGGGGAAACTATCCATCGTAGAGACTTGCGGCAAAAAATGTAATTACTAAAACGGTCAAGAGAAAAACCTGGAAAATATTTTCAAGTTTCTAAAAATGACCACTAGGGGGGCGTAACTGCAATCTTGAATCCAAAAAAGTGATGTTTCTGTGAATTTCGCTATATTAACCTAATAAAAAAATTCCACATATTTGAAGTTGAGGATAATGTAAAACTTTTGCTGTATCTCTAAAAATAAAGTGGTGGGGGGTATTCAAAGTTTTTTTTAAATAACTCCCTGTATCTGCGAAACGGCTAAGCCGATTTTAACAAACTTGGGTTAGTTCAAAGGAGCTATTCTTGGGCTACAAATGTTGTATTATTTAAAGTTTCGTTAGTTTCACATGTCGCCGCTAGAGGGCTATTTTCGACATTCCGACAAAAATGGTTAATTTTCTCAAAAAAAAAAATAAATAGATTGATATTATTTTTTTCCCATGAAAAAGTAGCTAAATAATGGCTAAACAAGCTCGCGAAACCCGCATCTCGATATCTTGTTCCTAACCCAAAATATAGGCAAAAAAAAATTATTCCTTAATTTTTATTTTTTTTTAATATATATATCTCGAATTTTCTCTTTTATAAAAGTCGTGGCCCTGAAAAGGACCGATTTAAAAAAGGAAGGTTCTTAATGCCCCCGCAAATGCTCGAAATGCTGACCATCACGCTCTATGCATTGCTGAAGCCTCTCATGGGTAGACAAAACTGCAGTTTCAATTTCGGCTCTCGGTCTGGTTCGTATTGCAGTACGAATCCGGTTTTTCAAATCTTCTCTGGTCATCGGTTGAGTCTGGAACACGATATCCTTTAACCGTCCCCATAAATAAAAATCTAGACAAGTTAAGTCTGGTGATCGCGGAGGCCATGGAAACAGACTTCCTCTTCCAATCCAACGCTATTGAAATACTGCATCGATATGCTCTCGCACATTAATAACAAAATGTGCTGGACAACCATCCAACTGCAAAAACAAGTTTTGCCTCGTTGCCAGAGGCACATCTCCCAACAACAACGGTAATTGATTGGCCAATAATTCAAGAAAGACATTGCCATTTAGGGGTTACTCGAAAAAATATGGCCCAATAATTTTGCCTTCCAGTACGCCACACCACACATTTAAACTCCAACGTCCTTGGTGCTGAACTTCACGCATCCAATGCGGATTTTCTGCAAACCAATAGTGCATATTGTGCATATTGACTCTCCCATCACTATTAAAAGTGGCTTCATCGGTCCAAAGAATTTGAAATAAAAATTCTCTATTTTCGCGTATCATACCTAACATCCAATGGCAATAGTCCAACCTGCGATCAAAATCTTCCTCATTCAAAGCCTGATATAGATGCATTCTAAAAGTAATTAAAAAAAAGTTTCAACAAATACCTATATTGTGATCGCCATTAAAACTTACCTATGGTCCTTCAAGATATTTTGAACCGTTGTTCGTCCTATGTTCAACTCAAGCGATATCGCTCTTGTGCTAACATGAGGATTTCCTTCAATATACCCCAGTACGTAGTTGATATTTTCTTGTGTTCTTCCAATTTTTTGCCGTTAAACGCACGCCGAAAACTAACATTGGCTCGTAAGCTCGCCACTAAACGGGGAAAAACTCTCACATGGCAAGGACGTCGATTTGGATAACGGGCCGCGTAAACTCTTTTTTCTTCAAACGTCAGTAAATCCGTCATTACTCGACTGTGTAGGCGGCCGTGAAGTTTCGTTTTTCCTCCGCCGGAGCTTTACTTTTCACTTTTCCGCCGGCGGAGGTAAAAGTGTTGTCATAGCAACATAGATACAATACAAACAGACAACAAAATAAGCGTCAAAAACTCAAGATTTATTAAACTACAATTTGTATTTATCACTCAATTTGTGACTGTATTTCTAAAAATCACTAATTTAGGAACAAATTGGTTATTATTTAATCGAACTTACTCAATAACTGCTTATCAATACGGAATTAAAATGCAATCGAAGATGCTATTTTAAAAAAATAATTATTGTTGACAGTGTCCACTGACAGCTTTATGTTAATTCACCGACACCGGTCTAAGCAAGGCCACCTACGACCGTGGTCTAAGCCGCCTTGCGAACCCATTTATCTTTAATAATAATTAGATATTATTACTATTAAAAAGAGATGTTTCTGCATTAATTTGTCGACATTTGAAGAAAAAACAGCATATTTTATTTGGAGGAAAAGTTACTTTTCATGGCTTGCTCTCTATTACCAGCCTCACTCCGTTCGGCTGTTCACGAGCGCGCCATGAAAAGTATCACTTTTCCTCCATATAAAATAATATACTATTAGCTACTGCGGCATTTTGAAGACATTCAAAATAAACCGCAAGCATATCAACAGCTTCATCATTCGTGAAACGCATTTTGTAAACATAAAAATTGCTCAAAATAAAGCGAAACTATTGACAACTATTGACAATTTGAGGAAGAATTATTTATATTTTCATTTGTTTTCTTTCCATGACCTGCTTCTATTAATTGTCTGCCCATGAGAGGCTTCAGCAATGCATAGGGCGTGATGGTCAGCATTTCGAGCATTTGCGGGGGCACTAAGAACCTTCCTTTTTTAAATCGGTCCTTTTCAGGGCCACATCTTTTATAAAAAAGAAAATTCGAGATAATATAGTAAAAAAAAAATTAAGGGATTTTCGTAAGTAATAAATTTTTTTGCCTATATTTTGGGTTAGGAACAAGATATCGAGATGCGGTTTTCGCGAGCTTGTTTAGCCATTATTTAGCTACTTTTTCATGGGAAAAAAATTATATCAATGCATTTAATTTTTTTGAGAAAATTAACCATTTCTGTCGGAATGTCGAAAATAGCCCTCTAGCGGCGACATGTGAAACTAACGAAACTTTAAATAATACAGCATTTGTAGCCCAAGAATAGCTCCTTTGAACCAACCCAAGTTTGTTAAAATCGGCATAGCGTTTCGCAGATACAGGGTGGTATTTAAAAAAAAATTGAATACCCCCCCACCACTTTATTTTTAGAGATACAGCAAAAAGCATTAAATAAAAAAGTTTTACATTATCCTCAACTTCAAATATGTGGAATTTTTTGATTAGGTTAATATAGCGGAATTCACAGAAACATCACTTTTTTAGATTCAAGATTGCAGTTACGCCCCCTAGTGGTCGTTTTAGAAACTTGAAAATATTTTTAAGGTTTTTCTCTTGACCGTTTTAGTAATTACATTTTTAGCCGCAAGTCTCTACGATGGATAGTTTCCCAGATACAGTACCTCGCATTCTTAGTTGGCCACCCTGTACATTACTTAGGTATAAATCATGAAATGATTATTATTAAATATTTCAAGAACGGCCCAAACAAATGTAGACATATTATATATTTTTAACATCAGGAAGAAAGGATCCTTCATTTTAGCGAATAATATACAGGGTGTTTCATTTAAAAAAACAAAAAAGCATTTTTTGACAGTTTTACGATGGTTATTTGTTTTGTCTGATCACATATTCTGGCGGCTTAGGAAAAATCCTATAACTTTTGTATTTGAAGTTTTTTTCTATCTCGGAAAATAAAGGCTGTAGGTGGATGTCAAAATATGAGGAATATCCCTGTACATTTCTAAAGTACTAAAAGTACGTTTGAAGCCTCACAGGTTTTTTTGCATGTTTTAAAGGGCATCCAGTCAACCTTTTAATGTCACCTGATTTTGTAATTTTAGATGAGGAGTTCTCCAGAAGTTAAAGTTTAAAAATTATATTATCTTAAGAATTTAACAAAACTAATAAAGAATGTTTATGTAAACAAGCAAAAAAAATTGTCAAACAATAATAGTAGATAAAATTTAACATATCACTAGTTTAGTGCTTTCTTAAAAATTATCGTTTAGTTTTAAAGTGGTCCACACTATTCAAGAACAAATTGAAATTATTGCCTTCTTCTTTCGGAATAATGATTGTGCTAGACGTGCTGCAAATTGATTTAATGGACATCATCCTGCTTAACATTTGTTCCATACTTACATGATCGGCATAGTAACAAAATTTTAAGAACCTGGATCTGTGCAATTGAAAAAAAGAACGATCCAAAATCAGATAAGAAATGAAAGCAGACACCTGAAACATCTGCCAATCTTCTAGTACTGAGAGTAGGGTCTATTGAGATGTCAACCGAAGCAGATATTTCAACTAGTAATGGGCATAACCGAATTATTTTGATAACCGAATTATTTGTATTCAAATAATATTAATAACCGAGTGATTATTTGAATAATCATTAGAATAAATTCAGGTTAGCGATCGCAGCCGGTTAGGAAGGACGTTCAGCGTCATCGGCATGGTATGCGTAACTCGTAACTGCTGTAATTGTCTTATTAAGTACGGCTTAGTAAATAAGTAAATAACAATAGAATACGATTAAATATTTTATTACGCAATATTATTGAACAAAATAAAATAAACAGCATTTTACGTTTTTAAATCAAAAATATTTAAACTCCAAAAAATGATTCTTGGATTGTTGATTACATGTAATGAACATAATTATTAAAAATCTACTTTGCAAAAAAGTATTTCTCTCTGGCGATGTATTTATAGTACTATAATAATATTAATAATTAATAGTACATATTATATTGTTATAGTTCTATTACGACTTATGTATTGCTCTATTGCTCCTACATTCTAAATTCCAATATATGTACAACCTAAAAGGTGATAATTTGTGTTATGTATTGGAAAGCAGGCCGTGTTATTGGAAAGCAGGCCGTGTTCATTACGAAGAAGTGTATGAAGGAAATAAGAAATATGTTGGCTGCTTGCTAATCGCAACAAAAAATATCGGCCGGCCGGATCAAAAGCGACCGCCTTTTATTTTGATTCTTTGAAGATGTCAACAAATTGCTGTATTTGCGTTTTTAGTCGTTCAGGCGCCGAAAATTGGATATTTTTTTATGTTAGGTACGCAATAAGAGCAAATTATGTAATCTTAACTTAATATTCGCTAGTTTTCAACCCCCTAAGTTCGGCTTCCAAAATTCCACATCCTCCCGGTACATTTGAAATTTTAAAACTCATCTTTTATTCGAGCTAGAACATCGAAACTTGCTTCATAACTAAATTAAAACCGCTCCTTGCTCGTTGATCATTCGAAGGATCGACGCGACAGCGTGGCTTGTTCCTTCGTAGTTCGTGTTCGTATTTGAATTCGTACGTATCAGGTTCAGGTTATTTTTCATTCGAATACTTGTTGAATGAAAAACGAATAATACAGGTTATTTTTCATTCGAATAAGCCCATCACTAATTTCAACTGCTTCAGTTGACATCTCAATAGACCCTACTAGAAGATTGGCAGATTGCTTTAGGTGTCTGCATACAACCGTCCGAAGAATATTAAAGTACATTTGCAGTTATTGCAGTACATTTCACCCTTCTAATAAATGAAGAAGATGGCGATCGGCGTTTAGAATTTTGTGAGATTATTAGTCAACGAATTAATTATTGCCAATCATTAGCTGCCTAAATGGTGAAGTTAACCACCATAACTGTCGTTATTGGTTATCCAATAAAGGCTCCATAATATTAGAACATTTTGAGCAATCTCTTTACTACTGTATAGAGGTTGATGGTCGGCGTTTTCACTACCTAATAAATGACGTAATTGGTGAATGAATTCGATAAAGTAAACTTTTTACTAAAATTAAAAAACCAGATGAACCTAAAAATGTAATTTAATACCATTTAAACGATGAATCACTCGACACTCATTTCTATTTTATTTGACGGGTCCGAGCGTTTTTCTGTTTTTCACATCATAACTCGGAAAACCTGGCTGGAAAATTTTCGGTGGGCCACCCGGTATAATTACTCATAATATTTATATCCTCAAAATGTGATACGAGCACGCTTACTGTGTAAATGCAACGCTCATGTAAAACAAATTTTCTAATTCCTACCTAGATTGTGTTTTTAAAAATTTGTTTTACTTGATCTTGAAATTAGTTTTATTTAAGAAGTGTAAATTTAGTGTTCTATTTTTCTTATTAAAAACTGCGACACACTGCAATAAAGATTAGGAAACTTTAAATAGCTATTCTATATCGGACGCGATTCTTTGTTTGGTCAGACAATTATTGAGCCATAGCTAATACATTCAAACAATTTTGCAAAAAGTAAAAAATTGTCTAAGTAGTACATTAATATTTAGGGTAAGAGAAGCATAGTTAGCGTTAAAGAAGTTTAATTAATGAAATCCTGGTTAAGCAAGAAAATAATCAGTAAATTACAGGGTGTATACAGAGATAGTTGGTGTAGGTATTTTGCTTTTGCCCTAGCAACGCCTATTTCAATTTTTATTATTTACAGTCTGCGTCACTTTTCACATGGCTGTACCTAGTTATTACTTATCTAATTATTTCAATATAAATGGTAAACATACTAAAATATGTCGAAACTCAGATCCCCATAAACTGCACTAGAATTCAGTCGAGCTGGACGGGATTTCTTCCTCGTAAGTTTTAGTCTTCTAATTCTAAGATTAGAAAATTATAATTATTAGTAAATATCTAAGACCTAAACTTGCACATACATAATTCTAAATGTTAAAAATACAATTTATCATTAATATTTAATTTTATAAGTATAACATTTGCCAGATATTGTGAGAGATTTTGCTATGAGCATAAGAAAATGGCAACCCTGATACATGCTAGTGTACATTTTGATTGAAACCTCAGTTGTTTTGAAGACACTAAAATTAGGACAAGGTTTTTATTTGCCTATATTCTTGGTTTTTCTGCTTCGAATTTTGCGGAAAATTAATAATTCCTTTAATTTCTAATAAAATCTCAATGTCGCGTTATTCCTATTAGATTTGTATATCTATACTTTGCCTAAATTTGAAATAAATTAAAAAGTATTAGCTCATTTACAGCAAGGTTACTCTGAAAAGTGGCGCATATTGTAAATTACTTAATCCATAAGTGTTTCATAATGAATCGGTACATACTGCCTGAAATATAGTTATCAATTTTTTATTGCGAAACATTGGTAACACTATTATAAGCACTACTTTTTAATGTTGCATTAAATAAGTAATTTTATTGTAAAATAGTTTATATCATATGATAGTTCTAATTTTGTGTAAATAGTTTTATTTTACCTATTTATTTTTTACACTTGTTTAGAAATTATTTTTATTTTAATTCTTGGTACTCATAAATAAGCATAAACCATAACGGGTACCTCAAAGCAAGCAAGAAACTTCCAATCGGTATTTATGAATATCTCCCTTGTTGAATTGTTAACTGTTAAAATTTTATCGAAATATAATATTTGGCTTGGTTAAGGCAGGAAATCTTTAAACTTGACTAAAAAATGGAAATACGTGCGCCAGTGTGTCTCTAAAAACTGCGCTCTACAATTAACAGTTGATATAAGTACTCTCTCATTGTATATCGTAAGAATTAATTGTTCCATTTATATTCTTCTCTGTGTCAAGATGGCCAAGTGAATTAGAATATTATATATTCCCATGGAAATAGTTATTTTTTCTGTCAAAATTATTATTAACTTGTGATGTGACATGAAATGTTCCAGGTGATTTCGAAATAAAACATCTATCTTGGGATGTTTATAGATGTAGTGATTTGTTGAACTGTATGTCAATACTGTATTGCAGTGGAAATTGATTTTTTTAGTAAAAGACCTTACACTTTAGACCGCCGAATTAAGACGCATTCACAAATAGGTAGGCTAAGCTAGAATTTCCATTTTTTACAAGGTTTAGAGGATTCCTCTTTAATTTTTACGATATGCTATGCATATGTTCCATGTATTTTGTATATACAGAAACTTACTAGATGTAAAAATAATATGAAATGTTTGCGAGTCTAATACCCCACCCTTGTGTATATTTCACGATTTTGTATTCCTGTCAGTATATTATGTAAATGTTTACTAAATATGTAAAAAATTGTTCCTGGTATTCATTTGTACCTTCTTCACCTGGCAAATAAAAGATTTTGTGTAATATACTATGAATGTTATTACTTATACTTATAGATGTTATTAGCTACAGCAGGATCTTCACTAAAACAACATTTGTCGCCGACTAGTGTTAGTAACAAAATTACAGGCAATTAGGATATTTGTCGACTTTTTACATCCTAAATTAAAGTCGCCGACTTTTATTTTTCGCTACATCAAGGAAAAATCGTCTCCGCGATAATGTTTATCGAAGCACGTCTCCACCGAATCATCTCCGACTAGTAATGCACTCCACAAGGTTGTGTTTGTTGTTTAGTTAAATTCAGTATGGAGTGGAGTAATGAAAAGACAAAAATGCTTACATACATGATGGTTTCGGCTTTTACTTGGTGGAAATTCATTTTACAATGTAAAATTACAAGATCAATCGATTTACCTGTAAGGAAGATCGATCGGAATTATCCAAGCATCTCCGCCGTCCTTCATTACACTTTGTAGTATACAATTTTATGCCAACGGGTACAAGTTTTAAAGAAGTTAACAAAAAAACTTGATGATTCAGCCGTCCCAGTCCCGGCAGCTCGAGCTCGTCGCCCTGTTGCGTCATTACAATTTTGGTTCCTATGAGATTTTTTATTACATTGCATTTGGAGTGATAGGGAGAAGGTAAAGACTGGGTGGGTTTGTAATGAAGGACGGCGGAGATGCTCGGATAATTCCGATCGATCTTCCTTACATGTAAGTCGATTGATCTTGTAATTATCCTTCGCATCTCCGCCGTCCTTCATTACACTTTTTAGCTGTTTAAAGTATTTGCGATGTAATCTACATTAACGGAATTGCGATTTTCTGTAGTCCTAGTTTTGCAAGGCCCTTTTTATAAACTAAAATCCAAATTTATAGACATTAGATTTAATAGTATACATATGACCTACTTTTAAATGACCAACTGATCTCTGTGTTTTCCCACTATTAAACCTTTTTACGTGATTCAGTTTATTTGTATGCCGGTACACTTTTATGGGTTCTGTTTGTAACAACACAGGATTAGTTTAAGTCCGACTTCTGATGAAACTAATGTTTTAGGGAAACATATGTCAAGTGTTAAAAATAAAATTTGTGGAATTTGTGTCTATTTTACATTACAAAAATGCCTATTGAAAAATATCAGTCTCGCGGTAAACTTTCGGATACCAAGCATGCATGGTATGGTATGGAAAATATAAAACGTTACCGGACAAAAAACTAAAAGTATGTACGTTCGAGATACAGAAATTGTGTATACTCCAAAATTATTTGCTTTTAATATGTTACTGTTCTTGAAGGACAAAAATAAGCCCCGTCCTACGAAGGATGCGGAAATCGGACTGGTCATAACAAAGGGCACCAGCGTAATTTTATAGTGAATTTAGGTCGACAATTTTCAAAACAAAAATAAATTTCGGGATGAGCTCTTTAAAAAACTGTAGCTTGATATGTTGTTTCTATATCAAATTGTTTTAACAAACTTGCCATGCCCCACGTTGGGCGCCAAATTTGCAACACGTATTTTTTTTATTAAAGTCAAAGGTAAAGATTTTTAATTAAAAAGGAAACCTAGCCCCGGAGAGTCGTATTGCAAATGCCCGGCCCCGGTAGCATATTCATAAGTTACCGACGAAACAAGCACTCGCATAGGGCAACTGTAATATAAATGTTAGTCATAATACCCCTGTTTGGTCATTCTTCAAATATTTGATTACCTCAATGTCCCCTCCGCTCGCTACGGGGCGTAACGAAAAAGAAACTAACCAAAACTAACCCAACGCATGAGAAACAACTACATTTATATTACAGTCATTTATGCGAGCGTCTGTTTTCGTCGGTAACTTATAAATATGCGCCCCGGTAGTGGGGTCGTTAGAGCGCCACCAGTTGTCTAAAATTTAAGGAACAATATATTTGCTACTAAGTTTTAAATTCAGCAACAATACTACAGTAAAACTTTTGCTGTTTAAAGGCGACAAAGATTTTTATTTATAAGAATATTGTTGAAATAGTTGTATCTAACAGACGAAGGAATGACAAAGACTATTAAAGTAATTGATAAATGGAATACAATATGGAGATTGTACGGAGACCAATTCTGTTGTTAACGGTACTGTATACCTTAGAACTAAATGCACTAAACACTACAAACCGAAGTGATCACTTTGATGTTCACTAAGCTAATTACATCTAGGCATGCGTGCGCTAATAGCTGCACCGATTTTAAATGTAGCAATGAACGGCCACAATAATTAAATCAAATGACTCGATAAATTAATAACAGGAATAAAATTAGAATAAAACTATTGAACGATTGGCTGTCAATGCTTGACTTATATTATAAAGAAAGAAAATTCAGAGCGGTTATGTTACTCGATGAATGAATGAAAGGAATAAAATTTTTGAAACTGTTTTAAAGCCCGACTGTCAATGCTTGATTTATATTGAAAAGAAAGAAAATTCAGAGCGCTTAATAATAAAAAATGAGTAAATAAACTTAAGCTTCTGTACGATACCCAGTGGCGTAGCTACCGGGTGGGCCAGGGGGGGACAAGGCCCCACGGCGCCAAGAGAAATTAGGCGCCGCTCCGAATTTATAAATACGCTAATGCTAACAATGCTCATGAGCTTAACTGAGTTTCTAAATTAATTAAATTATAATACAATCAAAGATCAAGGACCAAAATATGTATTAAACTTTTTACCCAACCAATACATTTTGTGTCAGGTATTTATTATCTATTCTATGTGGAATAAAAAAATATATCCCGGCGGCATATTTACACATCCTCACATACAATGGCACTAGGGTGCTGAAATCGGTTAGGTTTTGTAAGCGTTTGTAGCGCTACGAGAGCTCACTGATTTGGGCACCTGGAACACGCTGTTATATAATATTTCACTTTTCGCATGGCCCTCCGCTCGCTTCGCTCGCTACGGGGGCTCAAGAAAAGGGATCTAACCAGGTGCTAACCCAAGGCATACCCAAAATCAAGAAAAAAACTGTTTAGAAAATTAACCTAAAAATATAAAAAAAAGCAACGGGGTTTGAACCCAGGTCGCCGATAGGCGCCGAATTGAGACCTAACCATCTAGACCTCTCGACCACGAGGGCTTTTGCCGCAAATTGATTGCATCGCGAAGACATGGCGCGATAGCTTTTGCAGCGCTACAAACGCTTACAAAACTTAACCCATTTCAGCACCCTGGTGCCGTCGTATGTTAGGATGTGTAAATATGCATCCCGGCGCGGCGGCATTTGGTACATGCAAATTTGTAAAAAAGCTGCGTAAGGCGACATGCGACTTCAAAGACAAAAATTCCGAAAATTTCGGTCGTAAAAAGTATGTGTCTTTTAGAGTTTCGTATTTAGGAGGTACCATTAGCCAGACAAGTCTAAATAGCCTAGCAATACTAAGCATTGAAAATTAATTTGTCCAAAAATTTATTTTGATCAAATACTCGATCAATTTATGTCGATTTAAAACCGAAGAAAGACTCCAATGTTTAATTAATTAATTAAGGTTACAGATGTTTAGTTTACGTTTATATATAAATATGTATGTACCTGTTGGTTGGTTGCCGTTTATATATTTTATATTCATATTCCTGTAAATAAAAAAAGCGTGTGCACTATGTACGCATATCAGAAGTGAAACTTCTTAAACTTAAACGCCCTAGCCTAGGATTTGGTTAAAAAGTAGTTTTTTTTAATATATCACTAATTAACAAAATGGGAAGGCCTAAATGAAAAAAAAACTATTCTCCATAAAAGTTTCGCGTATGTCTTGATAAGGTAATAGAGCAACCCCATATTTTGATCTTGTAAACTAACAAAGATATCCCAATAATTAAACGCCCTAGCCTTATACATATCTTAATGGATTTGGTTAAAAAAGTTGTTTTTTTTAAACATATCACTCAATTAACAAAAAGGGAAGGCCTAAATGAAAAAAAACTATTCTTCATAAAAGTTTCGCTTATGTCTTGACAAGGTAATAGGGCAAACCATATATTTTTATCTTGTAAACTAACAAAGATATCACAATAATTAAACGCCCTAGCCTTATACATATCTTAACGGATTTGGTTAACAAGAAGTTTTTTAAATATAGGTATCACTCAATTAACAAAAAGGGAAGGCCTAAATTAAAAAAAACTATTCTTCATAAAAGTTTCGCTTATGTCTTGACAAGGTAATAGAGCAAATCCCGTATTTTTTATCTTGTAAACTAACAAAGATATCACAATATACGTCCGTGACCGTTTTCCGTTCCCTGCCAGCTGGCCCGCCGTGTGTCGGGATCGCGACCTTAAAATTTTACTCCCGGCGCGCGTTAACAAGTTTCCCTTTAAAATATACGTTTAATATTATGATGTATTATTTTTTGATTAATTTGCGTATATACATGAAATATAGGTTTGTTTTAGGCGCCAGCGGATAGGCTTGCCCCCCGGCCCCCACATTTCTAGCTACGCCACTGACGATACCACTTAGATCCGTCGAACTCTGGTAAAGGTGCCGGGCACCTGTTGGTACTGCTAGGGCACTGGCCCTGGGGGTGAAACTAGCAGATGACTCGCCAAAAAAGGGGCCCGGAAACAGGACTTGTAGCCACGTAATCGAACTGGCAGCCCGCTAGTAAAAGTGGTAGCCTGGTAGAACAAGTGGTAACCTGGTATTAGAAGTGGTGCCCCGTTAGTAAAACCTGCTTCTAGCCTGCTAGTAAAACCCTGAAATAACCCAGTACGCATTGGACAAAGCCCCCTTTTTAATAAAAAACTATGCCCCCCCTTGCATAGATATATTTTCTTTATAAAACAAATCCCAAATTATCAATGAATTTTCAATGACCATCAGCAACTAAAGAAAAATACTAAGGTACAGATAAATTGAATATAAAAAAGATAGGTATGAATCACCCCTAAAAGAAAATATAAACTTCCCCATATGATCAAACTCAAGTTACGACATTAAAATAAAAATTCAGATTTGAGAAAATGGATTAGATAAAATAATCCAAGGAATGCAAAGCAAATGGCGGACTATGCACAAAAAAGGTTAACACAGATAAAGCAATTAAATCATTAAGTTAAACAAAAAAAAACTGTAGCAATAATTACCTCGATCGTGTGTGAGGGCTACAGGAGATTCAACGGTCTCGGTCTTATACGTATATGACGAACGTGGAAAGCCTCTAGAAATAAGGGGAAAAACCATTAGCGTCATGGCCAGGGCCTATTTTCCAAGGAGTTTCAACCCTAGGCCCTAGCAAGTGAAAATATTAATAATAATGTAGTTTTTTATTCAGATTTAAATTAAGCTTTTCTATTATTTATAAATTTGCATTAATTTTAATAAAAAATAACAGATTTTTGAAAAACTAGAAAAGAAACACGAAATAAGATCTAAAAAAAATTATTGAACCAAAGCATAAATTAGTAAAAATAAAATAAACTAAATCACTGAGGTTAACGTTAACACTATTCTTCGAAAAAAGTTTGGATGCATAAGAGTAAACGCAGCCAGATTTGGGACTATACACTAACTACTCATTTTTTCGCCTTTACTTTAACTTTGTAAAGTGCTGAACTTTGTAAGTGCCTGTTTTTTTTTACCGTCAAAATTGTTTCGCACACCCACTTACTTTATTTGTATTTTATTCTGGTAAATTTTTAATAAAATGTTTTTTTTAACAGCCTACGTTTTGTTGAGTTGTTATTTTTGTTTAATAAAGATTAGTTTTGTTTTGGAATTCAGATTATAAAGATGGCGAAACAGTATCCTGATTTTTTTTATCGAGGAAATGTATATTTTAAAAAATTCTTATAATTATGTAGGTAGTTTTTTATGTTGCACATTTGGGCCCCACTTGTAATTTTTCAAGAAATGCTAGGAAATACTCCTACGAAAATGATAAACCTCTAAAAATCGAGAGCGACAATCACGAGAGGATAGTCCATCCCTATTACTCGGGACGAACAAGCGGATATTACAAAAACTGCAGCCTGCCGTGTGAAGAGATAAATATATATATAAAAAAGCAGAGGTCCCAAAACGATCTCACGATCTAAGAAATGATCCGCCGGCAATTGGAGTCCGGCAACCAAGGGGTTCCAAAAAGTTATGAAATATTTCAACCGACAATAAAATATGAATCGACGAGTCAAATGCAGCGTATTTGCGGGTTTTATTAACAGAATTCTTAAAAATATAAATCGGTTCGCAGGCCGTTCTACGGTAATGTAATATAAATCAAGCCAAGCTATCCTAATAACAATGTGCTTCTCTTATCAACTAAAATAAATATAGTCACAACGTGTTATAAATGCTAATACAAATATATCGTCAACCCATACTTAGAATAGAGTTAATTTACATTAAGGGGATTCATCAGCAGTATTTTTTTGTTCCCGATTTTCTTCGTTAATATGCATAATAAAGAAAATTAGCCAAGTATAAAACTCGCTTAGAATTACTGAATCTAGGGCAGTACAGTGATAAAAAATTTAATTTCTTAATTTTAGCTTTTAATATATTAGGAGAAAAAAATAACAGAAAAAATAAGTCTGTACGACCCTAGTGGATCATAATCTAGACATATTAATAAAAGAAAAAAAAAATTCGATCAAATAGTTTGTCCATAATCCTGGAATAAAGATTTTGAGACAAAATCGCTGATTCGACACGCCCCCTTGTCGCTCAAACACATGGATTTATTTAGAATTATTTCTTCTGGGAAAAGCTGGCATCGGCGCGAGGCCACGTGGTGTGTGTCTGTTGTTTACAATCTGACCTTGAGCCGGTCGGGCGATCGCTCGCTGGACAAAACCAGTTTTCAGAAATATAATATTTGGGATTATTATTTATTTTGTAGACTGTTCTAAATGATATTGTAGCCGCTTCTCTAACTTTCCACAGATATAGGTGGCGCATTAGTGTAACAAAGACCCGTACAGAGATAAAAAAAAAGATGTTAAATACAAAAATTGTAAGATATGTTGTGGCAAATATTGTGAAAATATTTTCAACTATACAGGGTGCTTTATAAAATCCTGTCGTTCGTTTTTTGAGTTTTTTTAATGGAATGTATATTATTGCACATTTAGATTCTGCATGAAATTCTATATCTATCCCCAAGTTTTTCGAAATATTGACAGTTGAAAATCGGCCAACTACCATGTTTGACAGGCTGTACAGGGTTATCCAACGAGGACTAGACAAGGCGATTTTTTTACTTTCCCTGTAATTTTATAAAAAAAAACCGAAATAGCCATCTTATGTAATTTTCTCCCGCGAATTCGGATATGTTCAGCAAAAACCAATTGAACTAAAGGTCACTTTGATATTTTTTAAATGGGATGCCATGTATATTATTGCATATTTGGATTGTGCGAAAAAGTCTAGACATATTTCATGAATAATGTCTTATACCTATCTCTAACGGTTTTTGAAATATTGACAGTTGAAAATCGACCAATTACCAAGTTTGACAGCTTGTAAAATCTAAACGGATATAGATAGAACAAAACGGTTTGCACTTTCCTGTATTGGTTTTTCATAAGCTCTCGTATAACACTAACTTTTTATTTAACCAGAGGTTAAATTTATCCGGGATTTTTTAACATCTGGTTAAATCTAAAGTTAGTGTCATACGATAGCTTATGAAAAACCATTATCGGAAAGTGCAAACCGTTTTGTTCTATCTTTAGCCCTTTAGATTTTACAAGCTGTCAAACTTGGTAAATGGTCAATTTTCAACTGTCAATATTTCAAAAACCGTTAGAGATAGGTGTAGGACATTATTCATGAGATATGTCTAGGCTTTTTCGTGCAATCCAAATATGCAATAAGATACATGGCATCCCATTTAAAAATATATCAAAATGACCCCTAGCACTTTTATTTGATGTTCAATTGTTTTTTGCTGAACATATCCGAATTCGCAGGAAAAAATTACATAAGATGGCTATTTCAGTTTTTTTTTTGTAAAAGTACAGGGAAAGTCAAAAATTAGCCTTGTCTACTCCTCGTTGAATAATCCTGTACAACCTAAACGGGTAAAAATAGAGCAAAATGGTTTGCACCTTTCTATCTCGATTTTTCATAAGCTATCGTTTAACGCTAACTTTGTATTTATTTACCCAGAGGTTAAATTTACCTGTGGTTAAATAAAAAGTTAGTGTCAAACAATAGCTTATGAAAAACCAAGATAGGAAAGTACAAACCATTTTGCTTTATCCTTAGCCGTTTAGAGTTTACAGGCTGTCAAACTTGGTAAATGGCCGATTTTCAACTGTCAATATTTTTGCTGACTTCTTTTGTTCTCTTGATCTTCTAGCGATCAACATTTTTTGACAAATACTACTGTTTTTGGAATCAGGTCGCTTTTTGTCCCCATATTGATACAAAAACAATAAAACAAAGCACTGATAGAACCAAAACACAATAAATCACAAGTTACAGAACGACCCGCACACTCGAGATTCAAAATTTGAATGATAAAACAAATTTTTCTATTTTGGTATCATAAAGAAGTCTTTTCGATACGCAAAGTAGTGTCGAAAAGAAGCTCTTTTCGACACTACTTTTGTTGACTGCTTGCTATGATATTAACAGAGTTGTTCAATGTCAAGGCTCACTAGCAAAAATTTCGACACCGTTTTGAATGGGATTAAAAATAATACAGACGTCAAAAGTGACAAGATGGCTGTCCAACTTGTGATCGCGACTTGAATAAATTAATGCTTTTCATTAAAAAACGTGCAAAATAGAAAAAATAGTATAAAATACACGTTTTAAAAGACATTTAGCGCACTCGCACGTTAGGAAACTCCCCGCAAGCGGGTCGTTTCCTAATTTCGTGCTCGTGCGATAAAATATGGTCTTTTAAAACTAGTATCTTAATATACTATTTTCTGTAGGATTCAAAAATACGAAGGATAAGATAAACAATCGACTCGCTTCTACCTAGTCTAGACGTAGGTATCGTCTTTACGAAGTCAATTGAAAAAGTTGGGACTCTTAATTTAATGTCGGCATAGTCTGTTCTCAGTTACCGGCGAGGGCCTACACAAAATAATTAGAAATTATTAAGAGCCCCAACTGTTTCAATTAACTTCGTAAAGACTATAACATAAAATATAAAAAGGTTTTCTAAACACTTTAGGCAGGTTACGAGCCTATATATTTGGAAAAAGGTATCTACATCAATAATTATTACCTATATATAAATAATGACTATTTTCAAGGAATAATAATAATAAAGGGGAAAATACCTACATGGTGGTCCATTAGTGTGACTGTCCCGTATCTCCCTATTTTTCAGAGATAAAAAAATGTTAAATACAAAAATTGTAGGATATGTCGTGTCGCATATCGTAAAATATTTTCAATTATACAGGGTGCTTCATAAAAACCTGGCATTCGTTTATTGACTTTTTTTAATGGAATGCCCTGCATATTATTGCACATTTAGATTCTACATCAAATTCTAGACACATTTCATGAAAAATGTTCTACACCTATCTCCAACTGTTCTCGAAATATTGACAATTGAAAATCGGCCATTGACCAAGTTTGACAGCCTGTAAACTCTAAACGGCTAAAGATAGAGCAAAATGGTTTGCACCTTTCTATCTCGATTTTTCTTACTTTGTTTTATTGTTTTTGTATCAATATGGGGAAAAAAGCGACCTGATTCCAAAAACAGTAGTATGTATTTGTCAAAAAATGTTGATCGCTAGAAGATCAAGAGAACAAAAGAAGTCAGCACAACTAATGGCATCAACGTAAGTTTTGTTTTAACAGACTACTAAATACAACTTTTGATTTTGTTTGGTGAATAATGTACAGGGTGGCCGCTAGGGTGGCCGCTTTAAGTTGAGCCCTTACCTTAACTCGAAATCTATGAGTGTTGCAAAAAAAAATTAAAAATACAAAAGATGTTTCTAGTTAAACGATCTTTTATTGTTTGTAGTGTTTTAATTGTCACCCTATTTTATACAAGGAGGTCAAATTAAGGTAATTTTTTTAAATAGAATGCCCTTTTTTCTTACATATTTCTAAATAAGCCAGTAAAAGATGAATTCAACGATATGCAGTGTGTCCGAAAATACCGTTCGAATAATTTCAGGAGAGATTCTACATAAGAAAATATTAAATTTTTCTCATATGAACCTGGGACCGAAAATGCATAGTTTCCAAGATACAGGATGTCAAACTTTTAAAAAATTGTTTTTTTAATTAATATCTTAAATATCCTTTTAACGATTTTGTTGAAATTTAGTAGTGTTATCTGTGTCTGTCTTTAGCCTTAATAAGATTTAAAATATAAAGTCTAGTGGGGCCCCGGAGGCATTTTTCCGTTTCCTATGTGGTTACCGCTACATGGAGCGCTAATCATATAGGATTTGTTAAGCTATATCTGACGTCGCGTTTCCTATTAGGCCAGCGCACACTGACACTATACGTTGACATATCCATCAATTTGGACGTTTATAATTATTGGTGCAATAATTTTGTAATATTTCTCGTTGTGCCTCGTT
>JAEQML010065641.1:0-20748 GCA_016904865.1 Pissodes strobi
CTTCTGGGAGGCTGATTTTGCGATGTTAGCAACATGGTCATGCCATGTGGACATGATGGTGTTTTCCAGGATCAATACATTCAGGAGGTGTAAACTTTCCAGCCACTCGGATCTCTGGGCGCCGGGTGGCCCTGACGGCCGTCATGCAACGTTTCACAGGTAGGAAAGATTCCGAACTAATTTAAAATAGGTTTCTGCAAGATAAGAGGCCTAAATGCAAACATTAATTAGGTACACCAACCTCTACAAGCAAATAAATCACACATACTGGCCCTTACATAATCACAAGTATGTTCTACAACAACAACACTAAACTACAAAACACCAACTGGCTCAAACATCACAAAAAGACCGACAACGAAGCTTAATAACCATCGAACAATTATTTTTCTTCCCATAATCTCCAAAGTCATGGGACGTGTAATCAACTACCTCGAGACCAAGAGAATAATTAGTGATAATCAATACGGCTTTCGCAAAGAGAGATCGACAGGAGATATATTGCCCTATGTCATTCATATATGGAGTATGGCAATTGAGAACTAAGGAGAATCTCGAGCGATTGCGTTGGATATTTCGAAAGCATTAGAAGAGTTTGGCGTGACGGAGTGCTCAACAAACTGCCGTTCTTCGGACTGACACATCTCAGACAAATTCACCATTAATGCGGGCGTGCCATAGGGTGCAATACTTTCACCAACTCTGTTCCTCATCTATATTAATGACCTGCTAATCCAAGCCAAGAATCCTATTTACAGTTTTGCAGGTGACAGTACTCTCGTCGCTTATTTAGATCAGTAACTGAGACTTATCACGGCAGACTCTTGTCAATTAATTATGATCTGAAAAAAGTTCGAATTTTTAGAGCTACAGCAATTTGGTTCAGTTTAATGCAGCAAAACCCCAAGTAGCCATGTTTACGAAGAAAGCCAATACGGTTGGCCCTGACATCACTAACGCCGGATCGACAATTCCTTCATCCTTGCAATCGGATTACTGGATCAACAGCAATATGTCCTGGCATGACTATGTTGTTAGCGTCGCAAAATCAACCTCCCAGAAGCTTGGTGCGCTATTTTGAAACCAAAAACTATATACACCGCATCTTGCTCTACAAAGCGCAGATAAGACCGTGCTTAGAAAACTACTCACAACTCTGGGATGCCGCACGTAAGCACACCCTTAAGCTTTAGAATTCCATTCAGAAGAGAGCAGTGCATCTTGGCGGCGACCCGGAGTTGACCCGGGATCTGGTTAGTCTGGAACACCGCAGACATGTGGCCGAGATCTACCTGTTTCAGAGATATTTTCATTGCAGATGTTTCCACGATTTGGCCCATCTCACTCCGCCCCTAGCAACGCCTGTCAGATAGTCGCGACAGACGACAAGAGCGCATCCGTTCCGTCACACAACTGGAGACACCTAGAACATTGTTTTACAAGGACTCCTTTGTCTGGCGTACTGCTTACTCCCAGGACATCTGCTTCAGCTACAACTGTTCAAGAACCGTGTCAATCAACATCTTCACACACATATCGCTCGTCGGGTGCCATAGGATCTCCCTTTAGTGTGTGTGCCACTGCCAAAAGAAATAACTAATTAATAAAGAAATCATGTTTTTATTCAGGAAAAAAGAGAGAAGGCGTTACATAGCTGAAAGAAGAAGAAAATAAAATAACATTATATTGTCCTTTCCTGAATTGCCGAAGGCTAGTTAGGTAAGTGTACTTCTAGAGCAGTAAGGTAAAGAACAGAGGGCAATGAAAACAGGGGAATCAGGTAAGGTAGATGAACAAATGCATGCATTATCCTTCGATCAAATTCCCATTAAATAGAAATCTTTTAAGCGAAAATTTGAATGATCCAACAGTTTCGGTCTTCAAATTATCAGGGATTGATTTTGTTGTAAATCTTGGTTATTTGATAGGAAAAGGATGATTTATATATTTTTCTGAACTGGTGGTATTAAACGACAGCGAAATCGTACGTTGATATTATGAACGTCGGATCTAAACTTAACCTTCCTATGCAAATAAGATGGAGCTTCTAAAATTAATTAATTTTCTAATCTCAAATAAAAATCTCCAGCAAGAATTTGTCAATGCATGAATCCGGCTTTTGTCCAATGAATCATTTGAAAACCATACATTATTCACATAAACTAAACCCAGACAGGACCAAAGATTCGCTTAAAACAAGCTATTGACTCAAATGCTGGCTTCAATTATACTGCTTCTTCAGATTGATGTACACTCCTGTATTAAATTACAAAAATGCAATCTTACAATTTTTTAGGACTAAAGTAGTTAGTATAAATAATTATAAATTATAAATAAAATAAATAGTAATGAAACAATCTTTGAATATCATGCAAAATTTAATCCAAAGGGACTTCTATAAAGAGCGCAACAGAGCGCTTTCGGCCGTAGCCATCATCAGTGTTACCTGAAAGTAAGTAAAAGAACCCCCTGTCAGTGGAGAGTCAAAGAATATTGTCGAGTTGAGGCAAATTATGAGATGAACACTGTTACGTTCAATTATAAATTTGTTGGAATTTTTTAGAATTTCTTATTATAAAAAGGGGTTAACTAAGTTATTAATTAAGAATGATGGTTTTTTAAATTCACTTTTTGTGCTTACTGCTTAAGTGGTGGGTTGAAAGTTGGTTTGGAAGGAAAGTACTTAATCAAGTGAAAATAGAGGACTAACTTAGAGATGATGTTAGCCTGAGCTAACTCAACTCGACGGATAGAAAAGAAAAGAAGGGAGATGACAATAGCCTGAGCTAACTCATAGAGGACTAACTTAAAGGGATGAAATTAGCCTAAGCTAACTCAACTCGATAGGATAGAGAAAGAAGAGAAAAAAAAGGATGACCTTACCCTGGGCTAACTCAACTTTAACAAATAAAAAAATTTAATTAAATTAAATTATATTACTGTAGAAAAAATTGAAGAAATTATTGAAAATGAAAATGCTTGATCAAGCGACCTTCCTCACCTCCAAATGTATGAGGAAAAGTGAATTCAGTCAAAAAGCCTTCTGTGTAATGGAATGTAGGATCTGTTAAGATTGGCCTGTGTGTTGAGGCAATGATTATTTGTACGAAGCTCGCTGTGGATCTTGATGTCCTTCATGAAATCTAATCTATTGAAGTTTGCAGGGTTGTTTCTGTTCAAATGTTCATTGATACGGACCTTAAACGGTCTACATGTCCTACCGATGTAGGTGTACTCGCAAGAATTGCATGACAGCTTATAAATACCACTTTTTGAGATCTATTTTATCTTTCGTGTTATTTAAAAAGGTTTGTAATTGATTTCTGTTTTTAAAAGATATATGAGAATTACTGACAAATTGGCGAATGGTTTTTAGAAATCTTACGGTTCGTTTCTAAGTTAAAAAAAGGAATGGAGAAGTATTTTTTGGATGAATTAACTATTAAGCTGTGAGAAAGTTCTTTTCTAAGTTTTTTGAGTTTTGTTTTATTGATTAAAGTGTCAACAAGACTAGGATCAAAATAGTTGTTGAAAGCGATTTGTTTTATTATATTTACATCTTTGTTGTATTCAACAGTAGGCAAAGGTATATTAAGTAACCTATTGACATAGCAATGAAAAGCTGCCATCTTGTGTTGCCACGGGTGGTGTAACAAGTAAGATATAGTGTGGTCCGTTTGAGTAGGTTTCCTGTAGATCGAAAACTCAAGACTGTCCCTCGCTCTATGAACAGTGATGTCCAGAAAATTAAGTTTATTACTGTTTTCAAGTTCAATTATAAAATTGATGATCGGGTGGATGATATTTAGCTTGTCTAAAAGAGCGTTGGCCCCCTGAGCATCGCAATCAAGGAAACAAAGACAATCATCCACATAACGGAACCAATGAAAGATCTCTCGATTTACCAGAGTGACTATATAACTGTTTTTCATGTTGTTCATATTATTTGTTGTTAATATTATTGTTGTTGGTTTGGTTTAGAAGCGACAATAAATTGAATTTCTGTTGATCATTGACATTACATGAAGTAAGAAGATCACCAACAAGTTGTTCTGCCTCTGTTTTTGGTACTGTAGTAAAAAGGTTAGATACATCAAAAGAAACCATAATGTAATTATGCGGAAGTTGTAAATTCTTTAGTTCATTGATTAAAGAAATGGAATTATTTACCGAATATGTAGGAGTAAACTTAGTAATATCCATAATCAAGTTGTACGTGAATTGAGCTAGGTAATAAACAGGTGTGTTAGTGAAACTTACCACATGTCTAATTGGTGTATCTATTTTATGGATCTTAGGGAGGCCATACAACCTAGGTATTGTAAAATTGCTAGAAATTAGATTTTTCCTAGCATTATTTTATTCAAAAAACGGTTTGAAATGTTTGATGAGCTGGTGACTTTCCTTATAAAGCTATTAAAATGGTTATTAGGTAAATGAGAAAATTTATTATCGGCCAAGAATGTCTCAACTTTAGAAATGTAGTCTGTCTTTTTAAGAATGACTAAGCAATTGCCTTTATCTGCCTTAGAAACAATGAGATCTTCATTTTTGACTTTTAGTTTGTGTTTTTTCAAAGTTTTGAAATAGAAATTAGAAGAACGAGTATCGAATTTTGATAAATAGGATGTTATGAAAGTCATTGGAATTCTTTTTATGATGGTAGAATGATTGGACATTTGCTCAACCATAACATCAGGCTCAACCGCGAACTGCAAGACATCACCTTCAGAAAGTGAAGGTCTCAAACAGTGTTTAAGACCTAAGTTTAAAAGCTCAAGCTCATCCGTGTCAAAAATTGTGTCGGTCAAATTCTATATTCTCTCATGAAATTTAAAATTTGAAAATTTCTTGGAGGCGGAATTGAATCTCTGCAAGTTAGAATTGATTTTTTTGTTTAATGAGAGCATCAAGCTTTGACCTTACTCTTGAAAATTTAAAATATTCAGCAGCAGAATGTTCATCGGAGATGTTATTAGAAAATTCAGAGAAGCTATCGAGACCAAATTGGTTGACAAAGTTGTCATAGTTTTTCTTTAGTTGGCAGTTGAACAAATCTAACCTAGCATAGTGCTTACAAATTTCGGATTTTATGAGTTTAAGTTGAGGATCCTGTTTCAATTTAAGAGGAACGTTTTTGGAAATCCTGACTGTTGCAAATTTAGGTGTGACCTCTTCCTTAATGTAATTATTCAGAAACCATATGTCGACCTGAGCGGTGGCCCTTCTCAAGGAATGCCTTCTGTATCCTTCAGCCATGTCTGCCATACTGCAGTTGAAATTAACATGTACACAGCCTTTACTCTTCATTTAATAAAATAAATATTTAATTATTTATAAGGTAAAATTGGTTCTGCTCAGTAGACAACAATAATAAGAAAGCTGTACTAGAGATTGTATCCAAAGAAAGATTTCCAACTATGGTGTCCATATAGTGCATTTATGATTATTGTAGAGATGACATATCACTTTTATGCCTTCGGAAATATTCTTCTGTATCGCCGTCGCCACTTTATTATAAATTTTAAGAGATAAAACATTTTCTAATTTAAGTAGTGAACCCTATATACGTAGCAGGAGCCTCTTCTCCAGCTAACTCATAATGATTCCAGCAAATCGAAAGGGCCAAACTTATGTTTTAATATTATTCGGAAAGGCAGAGATAATATAGTCGTAACTTAATCACTGGAAGATAAAAACGTAGTTTGGGATGAAGCAATCTTCATTATATCCCATTGAGTACACAAATCAATTATCGTTATCAATTTCCTAAATCCGCAAACCTTATTAGTTTCCGAAATCAGAACGTCCGCCGACATCGCAATATGGGCCGGTTCCAAGCGTCCGGCTTTTCAGTAAAACCTCGATTTCGAAAACAAAACTTGGGATCGCCGCAGACTAATATAATCTCCGATATTGTTACAGTCCTTTCAATGTTATGATTACCTCTTCAGCTGTTCTCTCTGATGCATTTACTCTATGCCACAACCTTAACCTAACTAACCACTCAATTCAACGTTAAGCACAAAATTGATTTAATTAAAATATGGATCTGCTTTTGTTTTTTTTTTGAAATTTTCTTGCTTTGCTTATAGGTTAACAAAAGTTGACTTCAACCTGACATTATTATGAAGAATTTATAATCCAGCAACGCATTATACATTATATCTTTTTTAAAGCAATAATTTTTATAATTCTTCAGAGGCCAACCACTCGTTTGATACATATTTAAATACCAAATTGTCAATCTTACGTCACTACTATGCCAACTGCTGAATTCTCGTCTACAGCTCTATAGTATTTTTAAGACCTATTTGGAAGAATCAGTAGCTTCAGTGAATTAACGTATGCGGCTTCTTGAACACACAAGTAAAATTCAAATTAGGTTAGGAACATGTGAAGTCAAATGGCTGACATCTAACGGATCATTCTTAGCGCATTGGCGGGTGGAGTAACGTGATATTCCATATAAGTAGCGGCGTATTTTTTTTTATGGCAGTGGTACACACACTAAAGCGAGATCCTATGGCGCTCGACGAGCGGGGTGTGTGCGAAGATGTTCATTGACACGATTCTTGAATAGTTGTAGGTTGTAATTGAGGGGAAACAGATCTCCTGGGAGAGTTCCACGTTGATGCAGTTCTAACAAGAGAGTTCTTGTAAATAGATGTTCTAGGTGTTTCCAGTTGTACGACGAACTGGTGCGCTCTTGCCGTCTATCGTGACTGTCTGACAGGAGTTGCCAGGGGTGGGATGAGGTGGGCCAAATCCTGGGAACATCGGCCGTGAAAGTAAAGTCCTTAAAGAGCTAGATACGCAAAGGGCATCTGGACCGGACGGAATACCTGCCATCGTGTTAAAGACCTGCGCCAACGAACACCCGTTTTTTCCAGGCTTTTTTCTCTGTCTTACGATTACGGAAATCTTCTGGGAAAGTCGCTCGAGTGCGACCTGTTCCAAGAAAAGGCATGAAAACCACGTCCTCAAACTATCGCTTTGCCTTGCTTTCAATAATCTCCAAAGTGATGGAACGCGTAGTCAATGAGCAATTACTCGAGTACCTCGAAAACAACAGAATAATCAGCGATAACCAATACGGCTTTCGCAAAGAGAGATCGACAGAAGACATATTGGCCTCGTATATGGTAGGTGGTAGGACAGTTGAGAACTACGGAGAATCTCGAGCGATTGCGTTGGATATTTCGAAAGCATTCGACAGAGTTTAGCATGACGGACTGCTCGACAAACTGCCGTTCTTCGGGCTGCCAGCCTCTCTCTGCAGCTAGCTTGCCAGTTTCCTTAAGAACCGATCTCTGCACGTTGCAGTTGATAGACACATCTCAAACACATTCACCATTAACGGCGGCGTGCCTCAGGGAGCTCTGTTCCTCATCTATATTAATGACCTGCTGACCGAAACAAATTATCCTGTTTATGGTTATAAGAGTACCCTTTAGATCAGAAAAACCTTTGCCAGCGACTGAGACTTATCATCGCAGACACGAGCAGATTACAGCAATTAATCAAGATCTGGAGAAAGTTCAAACTTGGGGCGACAGAAATTTGTTCCAGTTCAATGCTCCAAAGAACCAAGCACTAACGTCTAGCCGCTGACGATAACTGACTATCCATATGATATTATTATGGCTTTGCATGGCCCACCGCTCGCTTCGCTCGCTACGGGGGCTCAATCTACAAGAACTAACCAAGTGTTAACCAAAACTAACCCAAAGTTAACCCAAACTAACCCAAAATTAAGAATTATTGCTTTTTATTTATTTACCTTTTTTCCTTAACTTTGGGTTAGCGTTGAGTTAGTTTTGGTTCATTTTGATTGAGCCCCCATAGCGAGCGAAGCGAGCGGAAGGCCATGCAAAGCCATAATAATACCATATGTATAGTCAGTTACCGTCAGCGGCTAGACGTTAGTGACCCAAGCAACCACCGATACAACGGGCCCTGACATCATTATGGCAGGATCGACCATTCCGTCATCCTCGTCAATCGACAAATATTATTTAATTTAATAATATGGAAGATAATAACGCAGTCTATTGAGTATATTGATATTCTGACCAGTCCAAGCACTTGGCTACTCGAGCAATGAGTTTCCTTCTTGACGACGCGCCTCCCTCGCGCACGAAACTGCTGGCTCAGCCGGGCGTTCCTCTCACTTCGCAATGGTTGGGTAAGAGTTAATAGGTGATTAATGACCGCACTCAAAAAAAGTCGACAGTTTTGTATTTTTTTTTTTTTTTTTGAAAAGTTACAGGGCATTTTCAAAGAGTCCAAATTTTTTAAAAATTGCCATTTCAATTTAAATAATTTTTTTTATTTTTAGCTTCAATAGAACGACAAGAAGTACAAATTTAAAACAACTAGCATATAATCAAGCCATTAAGATTTTATACCCGTACAAAAAATCTATTTTGTCCTTTATAACAGCACGAAGTATATTGGTAATTGAATTACTTCAAATCATCATCTACTTTATTTTTTTCATGATAATTGCGATATTTTCTTGCTTGGAGATATAGAAGATGTGAAAGGATTTAAGCAGTTGTAACAGTCCGATTTTGCCAGTGTCAAATATTTTTGAATTTTATTTATAGGCCGCATTTAGGAAAAAGATGATGTATTTTGCACTCATCGGTTTAAAATTTATTGATTCGATTTGCTGTTGATACGCTTGAAATTGCCGCATTTCTTAAGGTAAATTATCTCTATTCTAAGTATGGGTTAACAATATATTTGTATTGGCATTTATAACACGTTGTGACTAAATTTATTTTAGTTGATAAGCGAAGCACATTGTTATTAGAATAGCTTGACTTGATTTATATTACATTATCGTAGAACAGCCAGCAAACCGGTTTTATATTTTTAAGAAGCCTGTTAATAAAATCCACAAATACGCTGCATTTGAATCGTCGATCCATATCTTAATTTTAGTTTGAATATTTCATAACTTTTTGGGAACACCTTGGTTGCTGAACACCAATTGCCTGCCGATCATTTCTGAGGTCGTTAGATCGTGTTGGAACCTCTCCTTTTAAATATATTTATCTATTCACACGGCAGGTTGCAGTTTTTGTAATGTTGGCTTGTTCGTTCCGAGTAATAGGAATGGGCTATCCTCTCGTGATTGTCGCTCTCGATTTAGATTTTTAGAGATTAATCATTTTCGTAGGAGTATTTCTTAGCCTTTCTTGAAAAATTCAATTTTGGCTCATTAATTGTGGCTTCCGTGTCACTTACCATAATAATAAGCGAGAACTAAGTCGTTTATTATCTTAGAATTATCTCTTGTATCAAAATCACTTGGCATTTTTCAGCCCATTACTATTTCCCGTTCGGCAGTAGTTTTTTTTTAATCTCATAGAAGGAGAAAGGCAAATTGACGAAAATGAATCGAGAGTTCTTCTGAAAGTACCTTTTAAGACGAGAATGAGGTTTGCTGTGAGTGTAGTCATATCATATAGAGACTCCATATTTAGTATTGTGATTTAATACGAGGCATTTCTTTGGGGATTTATTGTGTTGTTTATGTTTGTGTCTTGACACGACCGATTTTTCGGGATCTAAATCTTACTAGGCAAGCATTTTCTCTGAAATTTTTTCCCTATGGCGTGTGAAACACGCGGACGACGCCACGACGCTAATGGTTTTTTCCCTTATTTCTAGAGGCTTTCAAGGTCGTTGAATAAGACCGAGACCGTCGAATGTCCCCATAACCCTCACACACTAACGAGGTAACTATTGCTACAGTTTTTTTGCCTAAATTAATGATTTAATTGCTTTATCTGTGTTAAACTTTTTTGTGCCATTTGCTTTGCGTCCCATATGTTATCTTATCTACTCAATTTTATCAAATCTGAATTTTGGTGGAGCTATAGTTTTTTCTTAAAGTAAGGGGGCTTCGTCTAATGCGTACGGGGTTATTTCAGGGTTTTACGAGCAGGCTAGAAGCAGGTTTTACTAGCGGGACACAACTTCAACCACCAGGCTACCACCTTTACTAGCAGGCTGCCAGTTCCATTTTTATTTACTCATTTTTATTTACTCATTTATCATTATTAATCGCTCTAAATTTTCTCTCTCTTTAATATAAATCAAGCATTGACAGGTTTTAAAACAGTTTTAATAATTTTATTCCTTCCACTGATTTATCGAGTAACATAACCGCTCTGAATTTTCTTTCTCTTTAATATAAATCAGGCATTGACAGGTTTTCATACAGTTTCAATAATTTTATTCCTTTTATTCATTTGTCGAGTAACATAACAGCTCTGAATTTTCTTTCTTTATAATATAAGTCAAGCATTGACAGCCAAGCTTTCAATAGTTTATCCTAATTTTATTCCTTTTATTAATTTATCGAATCATTTGATTTAATTATTGTGGCCGTTCATTGCTACATATTATTATTGCTACATTTAAAATCAGTGCAGCTATTAGCGCACGCATACCTAGTTGTAATTGGCTTAATTAACATCAAAGTGTTCACTTCGGTTAGTACTATTTAGTGCATTTAGTTGTAAGGCATACAGAACCGAGTATTAACAACAGAATTGGTCTCCGTACAATCGCAATATTGTACCTATTAGTAGTTAAATTTAATAATCATTTGACATTATTTTGTCTTTAACTAACAACATCTCCATTTAACTTGCCATATTACTCCAGATAGATTGTTGCTGTGTTTAAAAAAAAGAACTTAGTAGTAAATATATTGTTCCTTAAATTTTAGATTGTGTTTTCTTGTTAAGTTAAGCTTGAGTACCTTTTGATTTAATAAGCCGGCCTAGCCACCCTCGACAATACCAGCGGAGCTTTTTCGATTTAGTTGGACAGAACTGGTGGCGCTCTAACGACCCCACTACCGGGGCCGGGCATTTGCAATACGACTCTCCGGGGCTAAGTCTCTTTTTAATTGGAAAAAAATTACTTTTCACTTCAATCAGAAAATCGTGTTGAACGGTCACTAAGTTCTTTTCGATTTCAGAAACACTCGTTCCGTTCGATTTTCAATGGGAGCAAATAATTTATTTTCTACTTCTCTATCATATACATCAACAACTTGATCAATACTATATTACGTGTGGTGCTTCTAATTATTGTTTTCCCCTGTTTGTTTGCTATCGTCACTTCGAAATAATAACGCAACGCAGGCAGCCGTTATACTGTTCCGCATAGTAATGACAGTGACCCGGTTTCTAAGGATCGCCCGGTTTTCTTTTCTGCCCCGTATTAAATTTGCTGACAATATAGAACAACTAAGTTGGGGTTTATATTGCAAAATACACTACAACATAGTTTTATCCATAACATCAAAAGACAATTTTTGCCCTCAGTGTGCGTTTCACTAACCGTCATCAGGGGATAATTAAATCTTAAAATACAAAACAAGGCATGAGATAAGCTATGTAAGTAATTGTAACCGATTTAGAATATCCAGAATAGCCCTATCTAGGCCTCTGCAAGCCAACTATGTTGTTTTACAAAGATTATACGCGAATACAACAAAACATAAATATTTTTTCACGCACTGGCAATTACTTAATTTAGAGTCTAACATAGCGAAATATATAAGTCCTTAGAGAGATCAAAGAAAAATCAAACGAATTTTGTATTCTCATAAGAATTAGAATCAATATCATAGACAGGACATTGATTCTAATGTTTTAATAAGTTTGTTATCCACCTTTATAAATTCAGGATTACCCTTCAATTGCTTTCTCAAATCAACTAATTTTTTATGCACAAAATATTTACATTTTATATATATATAGGATTTTCGCGCATATTTAGTCCTCTACCTAGAGAGACTATTTCAAGAGATATTAAAAACTCCAAATACAAAAATTGTAGGGTTTTTATGAACCGTCAGGATCAGCTTGTCATTTTTAAATGAATCGTATACATATGGTTCAATTATCGGATAGTAATTTCGTTTCTGATTCTAAAGATACCAGGTCTCACACCTCCATTTACAAAACAGAATGAGAAAAATGACAAAAACTGTGCTATAAGAGCAATGCATTTGACCAGGAGCCTTCAACCTTTTGTATCACTATCGACCAACGGGCCGCAATATAAAGTACATACATGGAGGGTTAGGTTTTGTTAAAGACATTTATTTAGAAAAAGTAATACTTTTTAATGATATTTCTGGCATTGTCTATGTTTAACAAGCTTCCAAATGTTTGGGAATGCGAAGATTATTTTTAAGGTGCGAATCCGTTATTCTGGTACTATGTTTCGAATTACATATTTCATTCGAAAAATAATTGCTCAGATAGATAGTTTCTTCCAAACAGTGACATAATTTTCTGTTCATGAGCTCGAATACTTGGAAATTAATTTTTGTCAAATTATAGTAGTTATATTTTTCTTTTAATTTAGTATTGCACTGCAGATCTATGAGTTCCATTTGCAAATTTCTTGGATCATCTTTAACAGATACACCTGAAGTCCGGAATTTCAACGTAAATCCTTCTAGTAAATCAGTTATTGTGGATATTGTTGTTAAAACGTCCTTTACACTTAACCGCATTTAAGCACGCCCCTGGATAAAAATGCAAGCCGCCAAAAAAAAATGATAGTTTAACGTTCTATGATTCTAGAACCGACGCGACGGTTTGGTATTCTTAACCGTCGATAGCCCAACCGACCTTTCAATCGCGCGAAAATTATCGCCTTAGGTTGGTTGTGCACGGTCGGATGGAAATATCCAGCCCTGAAGCGCGTCCCTAGAATCAAAATTAAAATTAGTTGCAGTTCAGATCCCGGAAAGGCAAGAAGCAAGAAATCACTTTGGGGCAGTCGAGAAAAGGCATCGCTGATCTTCAGGAATCCTAACGGGACTACCAATTCATGCATTTGACCCCTAGCCCCCATATCTCTGAGGAATTTATGAGATTTTCCGACATTTTGGCTACTAGGGACAGCCAAATTTTTGACAATCTCGAAAAAGAAAGAGCTCTAAGACGCTTACGGACGAACGAAAGAAGCCCCGAAGCAAAGGAAAATGTATTGTAGGACCAACACTCTCAACTGGTACCGAATGAGCCTCCTACCGAATTTATTGCGTTTTTCTGACATTTTGCAACCTCAGGACAGACGAATTTTCGACAATCTCGAAAAAAGGAAGGGCTCTAGGAAGCTTGCAGACAAGCCAAAGAAGCTCCGAAGCGAAGGAAAATGCATTATAGGACCAGCATTCTTAACTAGTACCGAATCAGCCTTCTACCGAACTTATCGACTTTTTCGGAGTTTTTGGAACTTTGGACTTTTGGTAGAAAAAAATTTTGGAGACAGAAATTAAGTACTTGAAGAGGACTTGTCAAGCGGCCGAGTACCAATAATTCGCCGAGACCTTTCTAAGGGAGAAAGTAAGCCGAAGTTTTGTTTTAATTTAATTTGAACTTTTGAGTTAATTTTGTAGTCCCCATATACAGGCTGACTTTTAGATTCAAGTGGAACTCCTATACATCTATAGGGTGTTCTAAATGTCTTGCCCAAGTCAAATTTATTGCCCACTAACCTTGTGTTGTATTTAATTCAGCCTGCTGCTGACAAACGTTTTGTGATGGCTGCTATCTACAATTTCCCTTGGATAGCGGGGAATGCTTTGGTGGGCCCACCTTCGTTCCCCCCGACTGACAGTGAGATAAGTTTACGGGTTGGACGTTTTCTAACAAGTCTTTTAAATAACGAGTTGTCGACTCGATAACGATTTGGCATACCGTGATATACTAAACGTAGTAGAGACATAATTATTGTTATATCTTAAGAAGAAGAAAATATATTTTTCGAACCCCTCAGTCGATGGCAACCGCGCACCAAAAGCCCCCGAATGTGGATGAGCCCTTGGTGCTTGAACTAAATCGAGACAGATCAAAGGAACAGATAGCTTTAATCCAGAGTCCCCCGTTGACTTCTAGCGAATATATTAGGAAGCCTGAGGAATTCAAATCGAGGCGGGGCTCTACATAGGAGAGCGAGAGCGTCACTTGGCGGGGCCGAGTCTACGCGGCCCCCTACTAGATCGAGCCGCATGTAACACATAATACGCCTTGGCCGCTTACTGGAGCGATTCCAAAGGCCAATGCGCCACCGCCGGCGGCGCACGTGCACGCGGACGTCAATATATATTTGTCCACCTCACTCCAATTACAAGTTGACAAGTTCGAAAAATGCGTTAAATCTTTTTTTTGCATCCACAGATTGAGTTTGGCTTCAAAGGACTTTTAATTGTCATATAAGTCGTTTATAAGGTTTCCCTTGCATTGTAGTCGCCCATTTAGCTCGTTCGGATGTAAAGCCAGATCAGCCAGGAAGCTAAAATCACTGCATTCTTGATCATCAATCAAAGTAGGTTTTCTTCTTTTCTTCTACTCACTAACGAATATCTGAGAAACAAAACAACATCCTCATACTTCGCATCAATATCTGACAAAAATTTTTATAATTCTCGGCGATTGGGTTCTAGAGACTTCATGAAATTTACCATCTTTATAATTCCTTCCATAACATGGTCAAAATTATTTGGCTCCTTGTTGGTGTATAATACAACGATACTGCAATAAATTTAATGTATTTGTAATATCAGTACTTTTGTCCATTTGGACCAAGTAAAAAAGAAATTTGCATGCCCGACTTTAATGATAATGTTTTATACCTTCTGATAACTGTTCAATTCTTGTAGCAGATGATACATCTGAGAGACTAACTTTGGAGAAAACATGTTTTTGCGATGGGTATAAAATTTCTGCAGCTGATTCTGTGCATTATGTGATAAATTCTCCATCTACGAAAGGCTTTGACTTGGAGATAATTTTTTACGATACAATATAGCTTAACTAAAGTAGTGTGTGCTTAAGACGGCACGACAGGTGTGAAAACTTCAACAAAACGATGTTAACAACTAAACAAAATAAAAAAGCTTCTTGAGGTGGCCGGACATCGAATCAGATTACCTGTCGCTTAATACGCAAGCATCCTACTTCAGAGCCACCGTCTCACTGGAATACTTTTGGCGGTTGATTATTATGTTTTCATGTCTCGGTACTGGTAAAACCATTAATATATCTACAATTATATTTCAATGTTTTAAAAAATCTTTCTACAGTAATATTGTCATTGCTGGTGTACTGGCTACATTTGATAATGTGTAACTTAATATGGCTTTACTATCGAGCGGATATATAAAGTCTTTGGCTTCAGCTATTCGAATTTATATATTAAAGACTGATCAGATTTAGATACCTTAAATCTATTTTTACTGACTGTTTCTCTTTGTCGCTTGACTGAAGCCAACTTCAAGCGAAAGAGCGTAGGCAGCGTTAAATTCTGTCCAATGTCATGGAGAAACTGATCAACAAACAGTTCTTAAAATATCTCGAATTGGCAGGCATCATAAGCGATCTCCAGTATGGCTTCCGCAAGCACAGATCAACGGGAGATCTCCTGACTTACGTGTCCTACCTGTGAATCAAAGCCATCGAGAGCTACGGCGAATCTCGTGCAGTGGCTCTCAACATATCCAAAGCATTTTGTTAATCAAATTGATAGCATACAGGCTACTGCCAGCAATGCTTCTATGACCTTCCAATCTCTTAAGGAATCGAAGCATCCGAGTTGGTATTGATAAACATTTCTCGGAGGAATTTAAAATCAATGCTCACACTATTCTGCTCTATATCAAAGATCTCTCAAGCAGGACAAACAATTTTATTTACAACTTTGCATACGATAGCACTGTTATATCCTCATTAATGTCGCGGACTGCAATGACGGCTGCTCGTTCCCAACGTGAGCGAGAAAATCAGATTGCTGCCATCAATGAGGATATTAACGCCATCGTGGAATGGGGTGAGGAAAACAATGGCCAGTTTAACGCAGCCAAGACTTAAGCAGCTGTCTTCTGAAAAAAATCAAACACCGCAGGACCTGACTTATCAATGACAGGACAAATACTGGCTCTGGCTTCATTCATCCATCCATCGTAGAAAACAATACGACTTGTCGTAATCACGTCACCAAAATCGCCAAGGCAGCAGCACAAATACTAGGAGCACTCCATAGAGCAAAAAAGTTGCATACACCTCATAAGCTCTTACTGCTCTATAAGGCCCATATAAGACCATCTCTGGAATACTGTTCCCATGTGTGGAGTTCGGCACCTAAAAATTTGCTCAAGATATTGGACCCAGAGGAGAGCAGTCCGTCTTGTGGATAACTCAGAGTTTACTAAAGACCTTGATAGCCTTGAACATTGAAGAACAGTAGCGGACCTATCTCTTTACTATCGATACTACTATGGAAGGTGTTTAAACGAGCTGGCATTTATGATTCCGTCCAGAGTTCTGCCAAACAGAAACACCCGACAGACACAAGCTGCTCATCAACATACGATTCAGTGGCGAACACCTAGGACGTAACTGTTACCGGACTCCTATATCTGGAGAACAGCCTCGCTCTGGAATGGACTTCCGAGTAACGTCTTTCCCGAAAACTACAATCTACAGCGCTTCAAGTCCAACGTCCACCATCTTCCCCGCACACGCACAGCTCGTTAATTGGTACAGGATTTTTCTTTTGTGTGTGTGCCGAACACATATAAAAAATGACAGTTCAGTCTTATTTACCACCCAGGAAAAATATGCGCCTAAAGAAGTTTTTACTTTAATAGTATTTTGTTAACGGCCTGAATTTTCGTAGTAACAAGATATGTGGTAAGACTTTCAACGGAGCTTCAACTGTTGGTATATAACCATCCCATTAATGTCATAAAAATGTATATCTTTACACAAGTTTGGCTCTGAGGGTATATTGCTAAAATCGTAGTTGTTTCTTCAAGGCTACCACTTTATCAACCCGCATCTGATCCTCAATTCTGACAAATTTAGTAGTCTCCTAATGTCTTTTAAATCACAACAGCAATCTTCACACGACATATCAAACACAGCGGCTTTTCTTGAATGTAATACATGTTTGTCAATTTTTCTTGAAAAATCTGTAACTCGTCAACGATTCTGCGTTTCGATTCATAATTATAGCTGCTATATCGCCGACGAAATAATTTAGAAAATAATATTTTTACGAATTCCATGAATTCAAAAACTTTTAAATCACCACTATGCAGAATAACACGCTTCATCAATACTCCAATACTATAATAATACTAAAGAAGTGTTTACATTACAAAACTCCGTATTCGCTCCATATAATTCCAGTTAAACCACTTAAGAATCTGCCGACGGCGACTGCGGAACCCTTCTATACTCTTGTCAGCGAACCGCGAAGTGTCCAGCACTACAATGAAGTTTTCGCACGACTACTCGCTATTCGCTTAGGGTACCGTGACAATATCAATAACACACAAGTCGTTATCGATTGTCATTGAATCACAACCATTTAAATGTTTAACTACAACTAGATGAATGTAACCAATATACATCACCTCAAATTAGACTCAAGGTGACTTAGAGTTTGTTTAGACAATTTAAGAGGGTCAGCGGTACTTTAAAATTCGTTTTTTTTTAGTATAGACTTTCTTCGTTTTACTGTTTTACTTGAAAGCCGTAATAAAAATGAGAAACAGCCCCCGAGTTTAAGACCCCTGAATCAGACCAACATATTATTTTGTACCGTTATTTTTCTGACACATTAATGCTATGGAAAGGATTATATATTTTTCTCAGTTAGTTTTAAAGATTGAGGTATTAAATCCGGTATATTATTTTGGAATTAATAACAACCAAACTAGACTAGACCTTGACTTTCTTTGACAGTTTTAGGATGATCACTTATTATTTCTGAAAATAAATGATGCTGTTTCTTGAAAAACCCTACAATCCTTGCATTTAAAGCTTTTTAATAGCTGTTAAACTGTTTGCTCTGTGTAGGGATCTAAATATACGAGAAAACTCTTTACATATAAACTTTTACGTCTGCATTCAATTTTATAAATTAATATACATATATTTAATTATTATTGCGAAACGAGGTTACACAAAATATACTATTACTTGATGTTTCCACTATAATCAAATTTTAAATTGTCAGTTTCGCTAACATCGTAACTTGATTAGATGGTGGTTAACGATGAAGCTACACTGTTAACGAAACGTTCTAATTTAATGTCTGAATATAGTGAAAATATCAAGTTAAAGTCAATTTTGTTTTATTTCGTTCTGTAATAGTTAGGTTGTTAGTTATGGATTTCCGACCAAGTATTGACTGAATTAATTCATTTGAAAACTGAAAATTGACGATTTTGTTTTTATTATTGCCCCATAAACTATTTGTTTGACAGCTGTTAAACTGTGATACCCTTAGGACAGTTTTCTATAGTGACTGGTGACTATTTTAATCGTCACAATAATTATTGTCGATAGGTTCTGTTTTCGACTTAATAACACTAACTTTCCTTGTGCTTGGATTTGTAGTCCTTAAAATTACGTATTCAACAATGTATTATTAAATCTATATCAAATTAACAGTTAGATTGGTAATTAGAAGGAGAAATGACACATAACTTTGGTAGTTTTTAAAATAATATTTCAACTGATAATTATTAGGCTGAGCACAATTAATATTGAAGAAGAATTTTAAAATTACCATTTTTAGCTATTCTTTGATTTGTTTTCTATGTAGATATCACAGTTCGTTATTTATGATAACTATTACAACCATAAGTGACAGATTGCAACAAAATTAATCAACACTTTTAATATTGGCTTAGCTTGAATAATTTTTTGCGTTTTAATATCATGAAAACTAAATATCTTACATAGGTTCGAACCCAAAAGCCTTGAGCTCACTTTTTGTTGAAAAATAATTAGGACTATAAAATATCAAATATTCAACCAATTTGACAGGGGGCGAATAGCGAGTGGTCGTCCACTCGCTAGAGCTTCGCTATTGCGCTGGACACTTCGCGCATCGCTGAGAAATTCTGATATTTGAATTATATCGAGGGAATACGGAATTTTATAGTGTGAGTAGTAATTTATTATTATTTTTATAGTGGTGAGTTTAATTTTTTTAAATCCATGGAATTCGTAACAATATTATTTCGCAAATTATTTTGTCGGCTATATAGCACCTATAATTACGAATCGAAAACGCATTTTTGACATGTTAATGTGCGGTACTATACCTGCAGTTTAAACCCCGTTGATAGTGCTACCTCATATTTTGTTACTGCGAAAATTAAGATCGCTCACAAAATATATTTGAAGTAACACCTCCTTTAGGTGTTTAGCACATTCTTCCTGGGTTGTGAATAAGACTGAACTGTCTACACGTACACGGAATTTAACACCGCCTCATCACATATAAAGTGTGTGGTCTCCTTTATTTATTTCTTCTAATTATCACCAGAAATATTAAGTTTTTATTGCATGCAACACATGCTGAAAAGGTTATTTGAAGGGCTACACAGAAACAAATAAAATTTTGAGATGGCGCACCTAAAAAAAAACAAAAGATAGAATTATTAAGTCGAAAGCAAAATACAATCGACAATTTTTTTTTAAGATTGCACTTCTGTCGTGTGGTCTTAAACACCCACTGTTTTTTTCCAGAACAAAACGGCTCATCTTATCGAATTATAATATTTAAGTCGGAAATATGATAAGATAAGCAATGCAATTCTAAATGCCATGGGAATTCGTCGTGTATTCACAAAAAAAAAACAAATAAAAATCCTTGGATTGATTGGTCAAAGGTCAAAGCACAAGAATCAAAAGTTCTTTTTTATTCTTGTCGGTAAAATTTGGGATAAATAGAGTAAATTTGGGTTAGTTTCGGTCAACTTTAATTTATTTTTGTATAGAGTTTTTCACAAAGCAGGTAACTACAATCTATCTGCATGTTTTGTGAAAACTAAGCAAATGCAGTGAACCCTCTGATTTAATAATTTTTGGGCTATTGCAGTAACTTGCAACTTTTGAAATAAACATATGTAAGATTTTCGATATTAGTTTGGCCTCTTAATACTAAATTAAAATGACAAATCATAAGCTAAATGATATATACAAAAACGTCCAAAAGCTAACCCAAACTTATTAGACTTGGACCAGTGAACTTTATGATTTAATAATTTTTGGGCTATTGCAGTAACTTGCAACTTCTGAAATAAACATATGTAAGTTTTTCGATATTGGTTTGGTCTCCTAATACTAAATTAAAATGACAAATCCTAAGCGAAAGGATATATACAAAAACGTCCTAAAGGTAGCCCAATAGACTTGAATCAGTGGACCCTATGATTGTATAATTTTTTGACAATTTTTTTTTATGGCAGTGGCACACACACTAAAGGGAGATCCTATAGCGCTCGACGAGCAGTGTGTGTGCGAAGATGTTGACATGGTTCTTGAATATTTGTAGGTTGTAATTAGTGGGAAACAGATGTCCTGGAAGTGAGTTCCACAGTGATGCAGTGCGCCAGACAAAGGAGTTCTGGTAAAGCGATGTTCTAGGTGTTTCTAGTTGTACGACGAACTGGTGCGCTCCTGCCGTCTGTCGGGACTGTCTGACAGGAGTTGCCAGGGGCAGGATTATGCGGGCCAAATCCTGGGAACATCTGCCGTGAAAGTATCTGTAAAACAGAGACATTTCGGCCACATGTCAGCGATGTTCCAAACTATCCAGATTCCGGGTCAACTCCGGATCGCGGACGAGACGTACAGCCCTCTTCTGAATGGAATCCAGCAGCTTTAGGGTATGCTTTGG
>JAEQML010065642.1:0-20746 GCA_016904865.1 Pissodes strobi
TACATAGAATCAGAGCCAAGTCCCACATATCAATATTAAGAGAAAGAAAGGAAAACCTTGGTTCACGAAAGACTTGCGCATTTCCGGAAATAATATGCGTTCACTTCATAATAATAGAAAATATTCAAGATATAATGTAAGCTTTATAAACTACTATAATAGGTATCGTAGAATCTATAGAAATACTACAAACCTTGCAAAGAAATTGTATCTTCGAAAAAGGATTCAAGAGTCTTCTAATAAATCGAAGGAATCATGGAGGATTGTAAATGATTTAAGAGGAAAAAATAATATTACACCAACTTCTAGTTCCTTAAATGCCAATGAACTTAATTAATTTTATTGTAATGTAGCTGCCAATTTAGCACCAAAAAATCACAAGGAAATGATCCCAGAAGTTATTTGAATCATGTATCAGTGGCTGAATCATTTTTTTGACTCTGCAACTCCCTGTGAAGTTAGGAATGTTTGCTACTATAAAAAATAAGACCACTTCGAATTTGGATGGGCTTTCTTTGAGGGTCTTTTTGCTGTTGCCACTTCAAGCGGTACAAGCCTTGTTTGATGCGATAAATATGCCCTTCAATGCAGGCATCTCTGCAACTTGCCTAAGGATGGCCATTGTTCTTCCACTTTATAAGGGTGGGGACCATGAGACTCCGTCCAACTTTCGCCCAATTGCATTATTGCCTAATTTGGCTAAAGTGGTGGAGAGGCTTGTGAAGGTGAGGGTCATTTCTTTTCTAAATAGACACGGACTTGTGAGCGCTCAACAGTTTGAATTTCGGGAGTCGATATGTGCGGGCGATGCTGTTTTCAGGTCCTTAAACATCTATACAGTATACACCCAGTTAAACGCAGGCGAGGCTGCCGAAGCAGTGTTCTGTGATTTATCACCCCTGTCGTGGGGTCGTTTGAGCGCCACCCGTTCTAGCCAGCTAAACGAAAAAAGCTCGGCTGGTGTTGTACCGAGTGGGTAGATTCGCTCATAAAATTAACCGGTTCTTAGTACTTAATTTCAAACTTTCAAGAAAATGAGAATAATTATGGCGCTGTAATCAACTAACTTAACCTATCAAGAAAACACAATCTAAAAATGTAATGAACACTATATTTGCTACTAAATCCTTTTTTTTGCAAACACAGCAACATCCTATCTGGAGAAAAAGGTTATATTAAAATGTGGTTGAGTAGACAAAAGAATGTTAAATGACTCAAAGTAATTAATAAAATAAACATAGTACAATATGAAGACTGTACGTACAGAGACCAATTCAGTTGGAAAACCTCGGTTCTATATGCCTTATCACTAAATGCACTAAACACTACTTATCAGAGTGATCACTTGACGTAAACTAAGCTTCGTACAACTAGGTATGCGTGCGCTAATAGCTGCACTGATTGTGATAATATGCCGCAATGAGCGGACAAAAATTACATCAAAAAAAACTTGAGAAATTAATAAAAGCACCAGATTAGATTAAAACTATGGTTAGCTTGTTTCATATAATAAAGAGATAAAATTCTGAGCGGTTATATCTCCTGACTAATGAATGAAAATAATGAAGTTATCCAGCCAGCGCTTGACTTTTAAAATGAGAAAACAACTCAAAGCAATTGGATTAACTGGTCCGATAAACCAGTGAATAGATGTAAATGTAAATTAAATTAATTAAGATCAATGAGCTACCTCAATTCAATGTTTGATTTATATGAATAAAAGCAAACGAAGAGTAAACATAAGAAACAATGAGACACAAAACGAATACCCAAATCCCGTCGTCGAACTCTGTCGATGGCCTCTAGTGCGGGAACCACCAGTTAAGGCCCTTCACTGACGCTTCTGGCCTTCCAGAGAAAAGGTTGTGGACCTGCTTCTGGCCCTTCAGAACAAGTGGTAGTTCTGCAATTGAACTTCTGCCCACCAGAAAAATCCTGAAATAATCCAGTACGCATTAAATGAAGCCCCCTTACTTTAATAAAAAATCATAGACCCCTTGCTTTAATAAAAAATCATAGACACCCTCTCTCTTTGCATAAATACATCTTCTTGATAAAACAAATTTTCCCAGACAAAAAAAACCCATGGACTTGTGCAATAAAGCAAATAAAAGATAAATTAAGGTTCAGGCAACTTGAATATAAAAAGATAGGTATGAATCACCCCTAAAAGAATATATAAACTTCCCCATATGATCAAAATTAAAGTTGCATTAGAATAAAAATTCGGATCAGATAAAATGGAGTAGATGAGATAACACATGGGAAAAGCAAATGGCGTTATGTGCAAAAAAAAAATAAAAGGTAGATAAGCAATCAATTTCATTAATTTAGGCAAAAATGGTAGCGATATTTACCTCGAACTCCGACTTGAGGGTGTATTAGGAGAGATTCGACGGTCTCGGTCTTATGGGATGAACGTGGAAGCCGCTATAAATAATGGAAACAAAAAAAAATTAGCAACTTGGCGGTCACGTGCTTCATAGGCCACAGAAAAAGGAATCCAGAGAAAATGCTTACCTAGTACAGCATGTAGAGCCCGAATAATCGGTCGTGTTAAAACACAAACAGAAACGACACGATAAATCCCTTATCAAAAGGGTTGTATTATATCACAATACTTAAAACGTGGAGTTTCTAGCCGCCCTGGCAAGCGTTCGTCTTACGTTCCAGTCAAACTAGCAAAGGACCGTCCCCTCCGTTCGTCAATTCGCCTTCGAGATTAAATCCTGCGCCACAAGTAGTGATGGGCTAAAAACTTGACGAGTGATTCGATACAAGGAATAATTCTAAGAAAATAAACGCCTTAATTCTCGCTTATTATGATGATAAATGACGGCGGAAGCCACGAATAGTGAGCTAAAATTACATTTTTCCAGAAATGCTAGGAAATACTCCAACAGGAATGATAAACCTTCAAAAATCTAAATCGAGAATGACAAACGCGCGATAGATTGCCATCTCTATTATTCCGTGACGAAGGTCACAAAAACTACTACCAAAATACGGATCAACATTCTTTAGAAATATAAATCGACCCGCTGGCTGTTTACGATAATATAATACAAATCAAGCCAAGTTATCTTAATAATAAGGTATATACATCGCTTATCAACTAAAATAGATGGTCACAACTGATTCTAAAAGCTAATACAAATATATAGCTAATCTATACTTAAAATATAGTTAATTTTACATTAAGAAAAGAGGCAGTTTCAAGCGAATTATTAAATTCAGAATTAATAAACCGATGAGTGGAAAATACAGCATAATTTTTTTTCCCTAAATGCGGCATATAAATGAAATTTTAAAATTGGCAAAATCGAACTGTTACAGTGTGGTTCGTGGAATACTGCTGGGGTAGCTGGATGTGTATGGATTTAGGGAAACAGCCTTGGAATGGTTTCGTTCGTATTTTACGGACGTGTCCAGGCAATTAGGTTCGATAATTGCAGCTCTGAGGAGCCTAATATTAATGCAGGTGTACCTCAGAGCTCGGTCTTGTGGCCACTCTTTTTTCTGATTTATGTGAACGATCTTCCTCGCCCTCTGGCATGATCTTGACAGGTTGGGTCAAGTGTTAAGACAGACTTGCTAAAGTTTAAGCAGTGGTGTGACACAAATTTGCTATCGTTCAATGTTTCAAAGACTAATATCTTAATTTTGAAATGTGTCGTGGACAATGTCTAGCTGGAAAATCAGCTTGTCTCTGAGCAAATTCTTGGAAATAGCGATAGATAATTTGAAGTTTGAAACTCAAATTGGATTTTTCTGTAGCCGGAACCTATATTTTGCATTGACAGAGTCACATCTCCATTACAGTGTTTGGTTTTGGGGTTCTTGCTCTCAGTATTTGCTAAACTCAGTGTTTGTATTGCAGAAGAGAGCAATTAGTTCGCCCAGCCGTTGTTGACCCTCGAAACGCATGCAATTGCATGCGTTTCGAGGGTCAACAACGGTTGGACGAACTTTAGTTGTATGTGTGGAGCGAGAATTCGTGATTCTTGTCGTCCCTTATTCCTGAGGCATGGTATCTTGACTCTGCTTTGCTTGTTTGTTCTGGAGACTGTTTGTCTTGTTGTAGGTGGGCATTTTAACACTCGACAGATGTATACTCTCGGATTACTCATCCCAGGAAAATTTAATCATTTACCTTTAAGGCTAAGGATGCAAGTTTGTGACAGCGGGCTACTACAAGCCAAACAATTTTTTTTGTCAGGAAACGGATACTATAGTTTGAATTAATTTTTTATTGATATTTTAAATTAAATGTGAGTATAAGTTCCATTTGTCTACTTTGCTTTTAAGGTTCTTAATGTATTTTATTTACACCACTTGTTTTCTCCCCTTTCTGCATTTGATATACTAGTTTTTATCTTATTTTAATGAGTATCTTTGCAACTTTAAACCCTCTGAGCTGTAGTTATTTGTTTGTTAATTTTACTTTTGTTTAATTTTCTAGTATTAAGACCTAGTTTCTAAGTATGGTTTTGTCTACAACTCCTGGTTTTATGACATTAAAGTAAAGCTATTTTTTGACTTGACTTGACCTGACTATTAATATTTTGGGTACATGTAGAGAGAGAAGACGTAAAGCTTAGAAATTTGCAAGACCATTGTGATATGCGGCCCCAATATTTACCACGATTCTGTAGTTTCGCCAGAGTTTATTAGAGCATTGCCTTAAATGACCTTCATTTAAAAGCGAGTGGACTATCAATAGAAATAACTTAATTTTTACGTTGAAACAACGCTACGTTAACGTCCATTAACGTCGAAAACCCGTAACGGATTTGACGTTGGCATTAGTTGTAACGAATTATGTTCCTGATTTTATGGAAACGCTATAGTGAGCCGGCTATGACAGATTAAGCGTGAGTATACCTTATTTGTCGTAAATATTTGTTTATATGGGCGCCATACATTCCTTAATTCTCAAAGTAACTGTCAAGTAGGTACTGCCAATAAAAGTTTAAAAGAACTGACAAAAATTACTTGATAGACGTTGAGAATTGCAGAATCTCATTTCTTACGGGAAATGAGATATTCTTAAAAACAAATTTACAATAATTTATTTAAATAAATAAAATTAATCAGTTAAAATAACAACTTGGTTGAACAAATTTCTTTTAGAGTTTGAGAATTATTTCAACTAATTAAATTTTAGAATTGACCAAAAAAACAGTTAAATATCAATAATTAAAATTAGTTATGAATTAAACATTCTGGTCTTTACAATGATCCTCAGATTGCTTAGCTTCGTCTAGACGTTCGACCCTGGTTGGACACAAGTCTCTTCACCTCATTCCTCTTCTTAAGCTGCCTGTTTATTATTAGGCCTTTATAGGTGAGGATAATACCAGAAGTCTTTCAATAACTAATGTCATATGGCAGTTGGTCTGTCTAGGCTGTGCTACAATGGTCCTCTCGGTTGATTTTTGACAGTCAATACGAGTTTTTCCGCAATCTCCTTGAGAAAATGCAAACAGAAAAATTGGTTTTAGACCAGAATTTTGATTGATATCAAAAGAAGAAATGAAAAATGATCAGTGATTTAAACAAAATCAGCAAAAAGTTTTAAACTCTATTGCTTAAGAATTAAATCTATAAACAAAATAGAAGATTCGTAATTAATTCTGATACTCAAATTTACTCAGGAAAAATTTGATTAAATTTGACTTAAGCACACTTCTAATTAAATGCAAAACAAATGCAAGGTCCACAAAAAGTTGATTGAATACAAAAGTTCTAAAAATAAGTAAATTACTAGTCAAAAATTGAGAGAAAGATATGATTACTTCAAAATTGTGAATTTGTAGTTATGCAAATTCCCACAAGTCAAATTTATGCATTAATAAAACCATAAATGCAAAAATTACAATATTAAACTGATCGACATTTCACAAAATGTCAATCGTTCTCAAAAAAACCCGCCTAGGTGAGCGTTAAATGCCACAAGAAATGTGAGCAAAGCAAATTAAGTTAAAAGTTTGGCAAGGAGTTAGAATTACAAAGAGAAAAGGTATAAATTTACCGTCCGCTGTCAGCAGAGAGAAACAGTAAAAATCCAAGGTGAGCTCTCAAAAAAATTCAACTCACTTTAGCCTCCTGAATGTGGGATATCCCAAGTCCTCTACCGGCAGCAAAGCGAAGGTTTAATGGTTAACCATCCGTTTCTTACCTAATTTGGCAAGGGCCTATGTCACTAGATGACTTAAAAAAAGCGTGGGATTTGCACCAGAAACTTGCTAAAAACATAAAAACCAACATAAACTGGTATTAAAATGGTGTTAGTTAGAAATTCTCCTTGCTAACTTTAAACTGAGAAGTTAAATATTTCTGTAAAAGTTAACAAAATTCACGATAAATATATCGAACTATATTCGATAAAGCTTCCGATAAGATCATTTATTCAACAACATTTCCTAAAAAGTGCCAAGATGGCCGCGATGAAAGAATAATACCATTTACAAATTTAGGTATTAGAAATCTACTTCAGATATCTAATCAGAAATGTTGTTGACCAGATCACAGCTTTGAAAATTACTTTATATTCCGAAAATTGTCCTAAGAAATTCCAAAAACAGAAAAATAAATTCTTTAATCTTAAAACCTGAATGTGCAAAATCTCAACCAGCAAAAAAAATGGCCTGCTCACCTAGACGTTAAATCACAGACAAAACCTGGCTGGCTGCTTGATTTCAGTAACGGTCAGAACAGCATCGAAAATAATTAGAATTATTATCATCCTCTCTTACCAATGGCTGGTACCATAAAATTATTGTTATAGAAAACGATCTATAAACATTACCCGTACAGTACTAATGATAGCTCCACCTATGAATAAATGATTTAACTTTTATTGAAACCTTATTCAATTGCAGAAATCAGCTGTATGTAGAAATGTGCGTAAAATCACTTTGTCAGGAAGAAATCTTAAAATATGAAAAATCGATGTGAGGAAGTAATTATTATTTCGTTACATAGTGCAATATGCGCTGTAATGATCCTTTAACAACCAGTGTTCAAATTTTGTTTTTACTGAGTTCGAGGTGGTAGCTGCATCGTCTTCAATTATTTAATTGTAAGCATCTTGAACTACCTTTCAATAATGGGCGTCACCAAAAGAAAGCTGAAATTTGAATCCGTCCCAGACATATATAGAGGTACAGTTTATTTTCCTTTGTGTATAACGCGACCTGTTTGGCGTGTTATTGAAAAATCTTCCTCATATTTTAAATTGGAAACATATTTCGAATTTAGCCATTTTCTTATCGGCGAGGCAATGTTTCTTCCGTTGGAAATTTATGCGATATTGTGTCGAAAAACTTGGAGGAAAGGAAATGGGGATTTCTGTATTTTCATCGTTTCATTTTTAATACCGCTTTTAGGTCCTTTTAATTTCCGTTTCGAAATACACCTTTTTACTTTTATTATATGTATTTAAATAAACTGGCATCATATGGATTTTTTTTTAATCGAAGTAGTTAATAAGAATTTAATAATACCTAACTCTGGTTAAGTGGCAGTGATAAAATTATTCCCATTGGCTTGAAATACTTTTTTACATCGATAAGCAGTTGTGAATTTTTACTTTTATATTTAACCTCTTTCATATTCTCTCTCAGGTAGGGTTTCGAAGGGATCACGTAAAGCTAAAAACACGATAAGCCTAAAAATAGTAGTGAAATGGTCTATCGGAAAAAATGGAAATAAAAAGGAAATAAGGCGTGGTCGAATGAGAAGAAATAAGCTAATAAAAACAACAATGAGAATATTTTAATGAAGCCCAAACCTGTGTACACATTAACTCTCATCGAGTACAATAAAGAGATAAGAGTAAATAAATCCTCCGGATGCCTAAAAATCCAAAAAGTATTGGCGAAGGAAGGTACTTAGGTACCGGTAGGAATGGGGTCCATCCAGCAACCACGTACCCAAAGATAACGCAGGAACGCCTAAAACTGTTAATTTGCTAGAATCTGTTGTTACGGGTGGACATTCTCCTTTTTATAAAGTCATTTTAGGAAGGAATATCGTTTGGTTAATCATCTCTATTGTCTTTTTCTCTATAAGTTCGAATCTGTCTAGTATTCTGATAGCAGTATTCGAATTGACATTTAAGGATTTTAGTTGAATGTCAGTCGATAGTTTTTGACGTGATTACAGATTTTTTTCTGTTTATTGATCCAGTAGGATGAGGGAAAACAGAAGAAAAACGGTTGTTGTTGATTCGGTGAGGATTTTGTTTTATTTATTAGCCGAAGAAAATTCCTTGGGTGAAGAGGTAGCTCTCGAGTAGTGATCCATCCGTTATGGCAATAAGCCCATTTATCATTTATCTTTTCAAGATACCCAGGAAGGTTTTGGTGAAGCCCAGTCATGGGTAAGCTGTTTTAAGTTGTTTTGAATGTAGAATTTCAATTAGATTTTTGGGGCCGAGTTTTGGCATTTCTGTTAATTTCATGTTATGTTGCTGTTATGGATTAATTTTCGTTTTAGGGTTCTAGTAGCTGGATTTTAGTAGCTGGATTGAAGTAGTTGGATTCAAGTAGCCGGATTCTAGTAGCGGGTTTCCAGTAGCTGGATTCTAGTTGCGGGGTTCTAATTGCGGATTTCCGGTAGGATTGAAAGAATAACTTTTTACTTGGAATCTGACGAAATTGGGCCGTTAGATTTAGAGAGAAGGATGATGGCCAATTTATGGACATAATTTTACAGGAGGTCTATTTTCAAGATAAGTTTTACTTTTAATCCATATTAACGTTTATCTGACAATATTGTGCCAGAACTTATAACTTCCCTGTAGATACTTTTAAATTTAAACAGAATTTAGTACATAAACATTATCCTAAATCGCTTTAATATTTTCTTTAGTATATAATAACAATCATCACAATTCACTAGAGTATATATATGATATCTCTCGTGAAGTGTAGCTACGTCGGCATAGTTCCATTAGTTACTTCTTACGGATACTAGATTTATGGATAACCTCTAGTGCATATTATAACCGAGGAAGATTATTCATTCTAATTCTTTTTTTCTTTATTTTGTCATTGATATTAAAACGTAACATAGAATTTTGAGGGATACGATTTCTGTTTGAAACTTGCAACTCGTGCTTTTGGAAAGGCTATACTAACCGAGTTGAATTAACTTAGTATAGTTTATGTGATAAATCCGGTAATTTTATCACCGTTTAGGTTGCAGGTTACAGCAGAACGTTACGGGGAAGTGAACTAAGTTTTATAACCTTTTATTTGACACCTCTCAAAATTTCAATTTAGACTGTCACGTTGACAAGAGGATGTGTCTAGTTAACAGTAATTTCTTGAATTCTCCTATAAGGCTGGAGGAGCTTGCTCTTAACTTTACTCCAAAATAAAAGTATTGGTCTCACATATCTGGTATTATTTTGTGTGAATTTGAGAATCTAGATCTTGAGTGGTAATTATGCAGGTAGCGTAGACTTCGTCATGTAATTATTTTCTTAATTTGATATTTGAGTTTGTACTCCGATTCTTTTATTTTCAAGTTTTTTTTTACGGTGTCCGTATAAACAACGATAGGGCTTACCAACAATAGTAAGCTTGGTGGCGTCCAACCCCGACCTGGACTTTTACTTATTTTGATTTAATTCCATATCCAGGTACATCATTTTGGAAGTTGATAGTGGGAAAAGATAAAGTTCGAACCACCCTGCATGAGACGAGCTAGCCTAGGTGTTTGGTTGCAAACGGTGCTGGTTGAGCTATTACGAAGACTGGTGTTGACCGAATTTCAAGGTATGAATCTGATTGTAGTTTATTTATTTGGCAATTCTTAATTTGATAGCAATCTGTCGTTCACCGACATCTGCCGAGTATTTTTATCTTTAAATTGAATAACAACAACGCGTCCAATTTCAAATCATTTTTTAGCAGTAGTTCTATCTAGAATACAAGCAGTAAAGACAGTTATAATATGGGATTAATATAACATATAATATTAATATAACATATTATTAATAGAGTGTCTCATTTCTCATTGGCTAAACCGGTCACGTGATCTGAGCCCCCATGTTGCGTCAAATTTTCTTGCTGATTAATGTGTGATAGTACCAGTTATAAATTTCATTTAATATAACAAGATGATCATAAATTATTATATAGTGATTGATGAAGTATTGTTTACTTTTACTAGCCTAGATATAAAAAGGCATTGCACGCGCGATTTAAATCAAACTAGTTACTTAAATCATTGAGGACTACCTATTTTTGAATGTCTCATTAGCTCTTACGAATAAGTAGCAGAAATATTTTACTTTAAAGTGGATTTATGAGTAAAACATAATGAACTGAATAGAAATCGTCTTTACAACAAGGCAACGAATATGACTCTAGTTTTTATGATAGCTTTCCTTTTCGGTTATAAAATCACAAAGGAAAATGGAAAAGAATTTCCATCAAAAATCTTTTACGTCTTCATCAGAATCATAATAAGTAAAACCTCACATTTCGGTAATTTTGACGTTTACCAGTTATCAATAAGTGGAGATATATTGCTTTTTAGATCCATGTAAAGAGTTCTTTGGAATTTATACATGGTTGGCAGGTAAATAAAAAATCTACGAAAGGTTTCTCACAAAACCTTTAAGCTGCACAATATGTCAACATTTATTTTTAGGCCGGACACATTATCAGATTATTTTTAATGCAGACCTGGATTTTTTCCTATATAATTTCTTACCTAAAATTATTGATGAATCACACTTACCAAATTTTTAGACGAAAATTCCTAATGGTTCGTTTAAGGTCCATATTTTTGACTTTTTTTATGGCGATGGCACACACACTAAGGTTCTTGAATAGTTGTAGGTTGTAATTAGGGGGAAACAGATGTCCTGGGAGTGAGTTCCACAGTGATGCAGTACGCCAGACAAAGGAGTCCTTTTAAAGAGATGTTCTAGGTGTTTTCAGTTGTACGACGAACTGGCGCGCTCTTGCCTTCTGTCGTGACTGTCTGACAGGCGTTGCCAGCGGCTGAATGAGGCGGGCCAAATCCTGGGAACATCTGCCGTGAAAATATCTGTAAAACAGGGACAACTCGGCGTTCCAGACTATCCAGATTCCGGGTCAATATTCTAAGCACGGTCTTATTTGCGCTTTGTAGAGCAAGAACAACTGCTGCGGTGTATACATTTTTTTGTTGCGAAATAGCGCACCAAGCTTCTGGGAGGCTGATTTTGCGATATTAGCAACGTGGTCATGCCAGGACATATTGCTGTTGACCGAGACACCCAGCAGTCCGATTGACGGGGATGAAGGAATGGTCGATCCTGCCATAATGATGTCAGGGCCCACCGTATTGGCCCTCTTGGTAAACATGGCTGCTTGGGCCTTTGCTGCATTGCACTGGTCCAAATTTCTGTCGCCCCAAATTTGAACCTTCTCCAGGTCTCGATTAATTGCTGTATTCTGCTCCTGTATGCATGCGGTGATAAGTCTCAGTCGCTGGTAAAGATTTTTCTGATCTGAAGTGGGAGACAAGGGTACTGTCATCTGCAAAACTGTAAATAGGATTATTCGTTTCGGTCAGCAGATCAGGAACAGAGTTGGTAAAAGTATTGCGCCCTGAGGACACGCCCGCGTTAATGGTGAATGTGTCTGAGATGTATCCATCAACTGCAACGTGCAGAGATCGGTTCTTAAGGAAACGGCAAGCCAGCTGCAGAGAGAGGCTGGCAGTCCGAAGAACGGCAGTGTGTTGAGCAACCATCATGCCAAACTCTCTCGAATGCCTTCAAAATATCCAACGCAATCACCCGAGACTCTACGTAGTTCCCAATTGCCCTACTTCATATGAGTGACATAGGCCAATATATCTCCAGTCGATCTCTCTTTGCGAAAGCCGTATTGATTTTCGCTGATTATTCTGTTGCTCTCGAGATATTTGAGTAGTTGCTGATTGACTACAAGTTCCATGACTTTGGAGATTATTGGAAGCAAGGTAATTGGGCGAGAGTTTGAGGACGTGGTTTTCTTGCCTTTTTTGGAACAGGTTGCACTCGAGCGGCTTTTCAAAAAGATGGGTATATACCTTTTCCGTAAGACAGAGTAAAAAGCCTGGAAAAAACGGGTGTTAGTTTGTTGACACATTCTCTCCTATGTAAAAATCCTAAATTTGTTGATTCATTATCAAGCGATATGGTATCTTTTAGGGTACCCAAAGGTACTAAAAAACTTTTTAGGCACACCGTAGATGTATACAGTGTTCCTAAATGACGTTAAAGGGTCGTCGAACTGGACAGAGACTTTAACGTTGATTAGACATCTAAGATGACGTTGATTTGACTTGTTTAAACCTCAGAAGTCGTCATTGATAGAGGTCAAAGATTGACCTATCTTCTATTGTGTCATTGTGCCGTTTATTCGACGTTTACTCGATTATCCAATAGGCGTACCTGGTTGCACAAAAATTACTGAAAACCAACGTAGAATTGACGTACGCTTTGCTGTTTTGGTTAGATGAGCTGGGACTAATTATTTAAACCCATCAAAATACCAGGATTGGATGAGACATATCCTATAATGCTGCAAATGATACTGGATCTACTGATACCGTGCTTGTACAAAATAGCCTGGGGATTTCTACTGAACGTATGACAGCAAATGATGGTTATTATATTTGCTTTGATTTCGGAGAATATCGGGACTTCCATAGGTCACACGTGGAGCTTATACTCAGTCCCACAAGCTTATTAGAATTAATGCTTAAAACTCTAGAAAAGTTAGTTGATTCGCATATCACAAAGAAAACGCTCTTGAACTTTATCCTTAGGAGAACGTCAGTATGAATACTAGGCAAGAAAATCTACAGACATTTCAGATTTTAAATAATCTACTATTTACATTTGAACATATTAATGAAAGCGATTCTCCCATAACAATGTCTAATTAAGCACTACTTTTTAAACATAACGGTTATTCTGGAAAATGCAACAAGGTTAAATATGTTAATCAATCAACTGACAACCTACATTACCTGTATTTAAATAAACATTGTGATATTTCCAAATAGGTTTAACAACGGGGTTGCCTTAAATCGTAGCCGAGGGAGAAACTCGGTCCACGGAAAGACGCGATTCGCCAGCCTATATTCAATTTGGGGTAGTAAATAATAAGTTGGCACCCCATATTTTGAAAACCTGTTAAATGAGGAGGCTCGGGATCGTATCAAGAATCAATTTATGTTGGCAATATTGCATATTTGTGCTTCCCGCGGGAGGTAGGTCCCAATATGAAATCTGCATGGAAACATTTGGGGGATTACACGGAAACTTGCCATTTTTCACAGGAAATAATTCGTCGATTGTTTGCAGCAGTGGTTTAAAACAGAGGAGCGTTTACTACTTTGGTTCTTACGGTACCTCTGAATTTAATACGGGAATACATGTTGGGTACAGACATGAAAGAGGCAATAGTGTTTGTTAAAAATTGTAAATGCTAGAGGGACATTGATTATTTTGAATAGTTGTAATGAATGATAAGGACAAGTTGATGTTACGATGTTCTAGATATTTTGTGTGGTAATTACACCAGCACCACCTTAGTTACTTATGAATATAAGTTTCATATTGTCCATAATACTTGTTAAATTTAAATATATAAATATCTCTTATTTAGGCTTATTGTTAGTGTTTTGATACGATATAATTTAGAAAAATTAACTTATATGACGTTAAATACTTGGCAACTGTTTTAAAATACAGAAGTGTTTCCATTCTCATCACTGTGGTGAATCGCACAGTTTTTATCATGAACCCTAAAAAGAATTTTCCTAAAATCAATTATTTATCTACTTAAATTATTAGATCTCAATTTTAAGTCCCTGGAGTTTGACCATTTAAAGCAACATTATCATAAATATCTATATGTTAGATATGGCTGTATAATAAAGCATAGACCTTAGGAATGAAGATGAGCAAGGTAGGACTGAGAGAAGTGCAGAATGACAGAGGCAAAAGTGGTATGAATGAGGCAGAGCATGTTGTGCACATTGTAGAGAGGTGCATGAGGGATGAGAGAAAGAGTGTGAGGATAAGGATGGTGTAAGAAGAGGAGCTTGCTACTCGAGCTGATGAAAGTGCGGCAGTCTCCTGGTAAAGAAGCATTGAATAAGGTGGACGTAAGTAGGGTAGATAATGAGGTCAATAAGATGACATGGTGCAAGTGCGGCTATCTCCTGGTAAAGCAATAGTAAATAAAAGTGGTGTAAATAGGGTAGATAATGGGGCTAAGACAAAAGGCTGTACTCGTAAACAAGTAAGGGCACATAAATATGAATTAAATAAGGAAGAGAGGCCAGTTGACAAATAGATGGAAACCTGATTAATGTAAGCCACTAACAAGTGGCACGCAGGTTATGATATATTAGGCGATAGGTGCAGTGGCCTGATGTGTAAGCCATTAAGGCGAACAGGCATATGACTGTATAGAACATATAATCAAATAGAATTATAAGATAGTTAGGAATAGAGAGGAACAGTTAAGGACAAAGCTATTTAGCACATAAACTGAATAAAGTCAAATAGGCACAGAAAGGGCTGCATAACATATAGAATCGTATAGATCTATGAATAGAGGAATACATAAGCAAAGCTGTATAGCATGTAAGTTTGCTATTAAGAATTTTTGAGCCTTCAGGTCATTATAGCCACATTTTTTTGTTTCTGTAAAAGCATATGCTTTTAGTAAGTTATTTTGGAGAATCCCCCATCCGGCCTCTGAATATTACATGCCGAGTATATAGACTTTTCCCAGTTTCCTTTTTGTCTCTTTCTCCTTTTCATATTTTTATGGTCAGATTTATGTATGTCTCTTGCCTTTGTGCATATTAAATGCAGTCAAACATAAATATAAGAAAGCCAAGAGCAAGAACATGGGACAAAAAGAGCATTTTTTATGCCGGGATATTTATTATTCCTCTGGCAAAATGTATCGTGCTTGTGTGTATTCAAATATTCGTCATCCGGTCTCTCATGTTTGCACTAAGTATCAGTCTTTCAAAGCTATTTGACAGTAGCTTGGAACCAGAAATAATATTTAATAGATTGTGAAATAACCAACGAGTGAAAGATTTATTACATATAACTTACATTTACGCAAGTTTTAAATGTTTTTAAATTAATTTTCCGCAAGTTGTTACTAGGCAAAGTTTGGGTTGGGCCCAACCCAAACATTCGTTAAAATCAAGGGCGGACCAAGATCGTTATTCTTGAGCAATTAACTCAAAGGTGGATTTAAAAATCTATTAAGAGAAGAGTGAAATTATTGGGAGAATTATTCACGACGCATTCGTCATTTTATAATAATTTAAACGTTCAAAAACTATACAAAATAATTTTTAAATAGTATGCTATACAATGAACATTTAATGATAGCTATTAAGACACGAGGATGAGAATAAATAAATTAATATGAAGGTCTTAATAGCCAATAGGTATGAGTTGCATTCACTAGTTAATAGTAACTATGGAATTCCAAAGTTAATACATAATATGTCATGGTCATGATAATCTTTCATATTGACTGAATATTACCGTAATGTCGCATTTTTATTGGTTATAAACTGTAACGGAATATATGCTTATTCCGCTACACTAAAATTTCGGTTCAATTGCAAATTATTCTCGATATTTAGTATTTAAGTCGCCATCTATTCACGCATGGGTTTATTTCGTGCGAATATCCATTTTAGAAGCACTAGTACGCTATTTTGTACCTACAATTTGTGAATTTATTTTACTATAGATTACTATATTTAATATTGGGTATTTCTATTACTTGACGCTACGTGGGTTATAGTGTTAATCACATGTTATAAATTAACCAATATAACATCGGCAAACATAATTTTGTCCAAAGTCTTGAATTTTGAATACGAGATCTTTTATCTTGTGTTGAGACGTTGACGGGTAAGTGTTCGTTTTTAAATCTTCAAATATTTAATTCATGTTGCAATATATGTAACTAATTCTTTTATTTTTAAATATATAATTAATATTTGTTTATGATTCGTTTAGTCTTATTCGGCTAAAGCAAGAATTTAGCATTGTTATATTCCAGTTTTAATAAGCTTACATCTTCAATATTTTTTTAATTATTGTCGTGACCTTTTTGGGTAATAATATCGATTTATTGGTAAATAATTGCGTCTCTCATTAATCAAATTCATGTAATTTGAATGAGGCTTAGTCCAAATTTAGGGAGAACGTAATTATTTTATCGCTCAGTGGTCAGGCATATTTTTTACGTATTTTCATTCAAATTGAATAGTATTATTTGGGTTAACTCGCGGAGTAAATTCTATATATTCCTGCAAAGCCAGTAAATTGAATTTTCAGTAGAATTTCTCCAAATTTTTCCTCATAGTATTGCTGGTTTTAATATTTTTTTTCGTTTCAGGCTCATTTAATTAAATTTTCAATTTATTTGCTACATCAATAATCATATAATTATTAGCACTTGCCCTGTCTCTGATGTACCGGCATTACTTTGCATTTATGAGAGGTTAATCTCGCATATGTAAATTTATCTGGTTTTATCTTTTATCTAAATTTCTATCTCGATGCGAGATAGTGATTATATTATCTTTATCTTTAATTGAATTGAGGCGCAATTGCGCTCAGTTTTCGTTTATGTGCCAAGAGCCTAAATAAAAGTAATAGTAATTACTTATTTTGAGTCATAAGACTTGTTGTTAGAGATTGTACTTCTATTTCTCTATCTATAATTAAATTTAAATTTACCGAGAGTCACTGAATTGGAACGTCATTCCATTTATTTTTGAATTTTATATTTCAATCATCATTTTCTTATGAATTTTATATTTTAAAGTAAAGAAAGGGTATCTTGAGTAACAGTAATTATTTATAATTTTTGCTTGTTGTCTAGATAAGATAAGATAAGATATATTTCGCTTTTGAATATTACAATGTATAAACATTTAAAATATTATAAGCACGTCAATTATTATGTATAGTACAATACACATCACAATTACAACAGTAAATGACAAACAAAACATAAAAAAAAAATGAAAAATACATACAAACATTTTAAGACCATATTTATACAAACCAAAGTAATATCAAAATCACATTGCTTTAATTTTTTTTTAAAAAAGTCCTCGACCGAATAAAAACACTTTTCGATAAGAAAAGATTTCATTTTGTTTTTAATAAGCGTTAAATTGTCGTCTTCTTTGAAACATTTATGGATAAATAGAGCATGATTGTAAGCCTTAAGTCCAATATACCGTGGACTTTGCTGTCCGATACTAAGTCTTGAAAATGGTACATTTAAGGCATTTCTATGTCTAGTATTGTGATTATGGGTGTTGGAACGTTTTTCCCACATATCTTTATTCTGTATTACATATATTAGTAATGAATATATATATATAGGCATGGAAAAGTCATGAATTTAAATTTTTTGAAAATTTCAATGCATGAATGTCTAGTTTTTGCTCGCCCCATATACCGGACAACGAGTTTCTGTGCTATAAATATTCTGTTGGCGTCAGCTCCTAGGCCCCAATGAATTATGCCATATGAAAGCACCGACTGGAAGAGACCGAAATAGACCAGTCTTAACACATCTAGTGATACTGTGTCCCTTATGCTTTGTATTAGAAACGAGCAAGAGCTTAATTTTGGAAGAATTTTTTCTATGTGACAATTCCAAGTTAATTTTGAGTCTAAGTGTAGACCCAGGAATTTAGTTGAGTCCAAATTTTCAATGGAGCGTCCTTCGACCTTTAGAAGCATGCTTGCGTTAACGGTGGTATTTTTTGTGACAAAGTGCATGGCCACAGATTTACCTTTATTAAGCTTAATGCCATTGTCTTTGCACCAATGGTTTACGTATTCAACACATGTATTTGACTTTTCAGTAAGCTCCGATTTTGATTCGCTGGTAACCAAGATGTTTGTGTCATCCGCATATAATACAAACAGATTTCCCGGGACTTCATTATTTGGCAGGTCATTAATATAACAATTAAATAATGTAGGGGACAAACACGAGCCCTGAGGGGTACCCCGATACACCTCTTGAGTCGCGGATTTCACACCGTTAACAACGACGCATTGCTTTCTATTTGAAAGGTATGTTCGAATCCATGAATTGGCTGGGCCTCTGATACCCATATTATTAAGCTTTTTTAAAAGAAAGTCATGATCGACGGTGTCAAATGCACGACTCATATCAAAGAAAAGACCTAGTATTGCTTGCTTATCATTTAAACAATTATAAATATGTTGCAGAGCACTGTCTAGTGCTGTGTTTGTAGATAAATTAGCTCTAAAACCGTTTTGACATTTTGACAGCAATGAGTTATCCTCCAGATATTTAGCAAGTCTTTTATTAAAGCAAGATTCAAAAATTTTTGCTATATGGCACTGAAGAGCTACCGGGCGATAGTTTTCCATGTCGAGCATACTGCCTTTGTGTTTAAAAATTGGTATGACCTTCGAAGTTTTAAGTAAGCTCGGGTACTTACCCTGTATAAAGCTCAGATTGATTAAGTCCGATAGTATAGGGGAAATGATGTGCTTTATAGAAATAATAATGTTACCTGGTATATCATCTATACCGCATGATTTTTTAAGGCAAGTACGTGAGATTATCCCCTCTATTTCCTGAGGAGTAGTGGGGTATAGGAACAATGGGTTTGTTTCTATTGGTATAGTGTTTGTATATGTTTTCTGAGGGGGGTCGCTACTATTTGCAAAATTGACAAAATATGTATTAAAGGATTCACAGATATCCCTGATATCGGTGATTTGACCTTGTTCAGAATTTATTTTTGCAATATTTAAGTTTCTTTGACTACATTTCCTGTTTTCCCTAATTATCGACCAGCTTTCTTTGTTTATATTTATTGCATTTTTTAATCTACTATTTTTTTTTTTGCTCAACTTAACATTGTAATTTAAGTTTCTGATTATGACAGAAGATGATTAGACGACAAGTACTTTTTCTACGAGTGTACGCAAGATAAGATTGCGAGCTGAAAACAGCTGAGTAAGGGAACTCAGTGTGAAGAAAAAATTTCCCTCACTAAAAAAAATTTTAGAAAATTATTGTAGGGTAGATCCGTGTTAGATGGACACCTATTGTAATTAATTTTTATATTTATATCAAATATCTCTATTTGAAGAGATGTCAGATGGTATCAATTTGACAATATATATTTTGACTTGACAGAATATGATGACACGATAAATACTATTTCTACGAGTGTGCGCAAGATACATTTTTCTCGCCCTAATTTGCGAAATCAAAATAGCTTTTCCCCGTTCTCAGTGAGAGGAAAAATTTTCCCGCACTAAAAATAATTTTACAAAATTACTGTAAGGTAAATCCCGGTTAGATGGACACCTATTGTCATTTGTTTTTATATTTATATCAAATATCTCTATTTGAAGCGATGTCAGATGGTGTCAATTTGACAATATATGTTTTAATTTGACAGAAGATGATGACATGATAAATACTTTTTTTACGAGTGTGCGCAAGATACATTTTTCTCGCCCTCATTTGCGAGCTCAAAATATCTTTTTCCCGTTCTCAGTGTGAGGAAAAATTTTCCCGCACTAAAAATAAGTTTAACAAAATTACTGTAGGGTAAATCCGGGTTAGATGGACACCTATTGTCATTAATTTTTATATTTATATCAAATATCTCTATTTGAAGAGATGTCAGATGGTTGTCAATTTGACAATATATATTTTGACTTGACAGAAGATGATGAGTACGAGTGTGCGCAAGATACAGTTTTTCCGCCCTTATTTGCGAGCTTAAATTAGCTTTTTATCGTACTCAGTGTGAGGAAAAAATTTCCCGGAATAATAATAAATTTCACAAATTTAGTGTAGAGCAAGATGGACACCTTATTTTTATATTTATGAAGCGCTGACGACTAAGGAATTCTAACTTTCACTAAAATGTAGCTAAATAATTTAATAATCGATATGATCTGAGTTAACTATAAAAATATCTCAAATTTTGATTCAAAATTATTAAAAGATATGTCTAACCCATTGGCCATCTCTCCCGCAATATCAGGGTGAGTTGGCCATCATCTATTTTGTCGATAAGGAGAGAAGGCCAGAATAGATACTTTTTATAAAAAAAAAAAACCACTCCTTTGTGCATGGAAGGGGTAAATGCTTACATAAAGCAAAAATTTACCTTCGACTGATTTTTCGCTTTTATTTAATTAAATAAAAATACATTTATTCGGAGAAAACGAGAAAAAAACGGCATTTAGCTACACAGGTACTAAACATAAAACCCCCATTTTTTACAAGCACCGTAAAAATAAGACTTAAGGGATATAAACACGGCTCTATCGAGATGTTGTAAGTAATGGGTGGTATGACTGGGAAGGCACAATAGCACAATATAATTTTCCGAGCTATTTCGGGTAGTTCCACGGACCTAGAATGGGATGCATGCCCTTCCAGTATCAATAAGACTTTACCGATAGGTGTACGAGGAATAAAATGCCCACTGAGCCCAGTAGTAGCAAACTTCTTCATGGAAAAGTAGAACAGCTATGGCGAAAATTGTTGTTCAGTTGTTAATTACCTTCTTTTAAGATTGCCATAAGGCGAACGGCAGCTGTCCATCAGAGAGCACTGGGTGAGTTCGTCGAAGGTTTAGCTTGATAATATTAAATCAAATATCTTGGACG